>JAUESH010000039.1:9892168-9960788 GCA_032275165.1 Synergus magnus
TTGATGTGAAACACTGCCGCAATGATTTTGTGATGCAATACAATTATCGCAGAAGTGATTTGATAAGGGTTGAATTATAGGAAGAATACAAATTTTGAAGAAATTCTGATTTTTTGGAAAAAACTGAAAAAGACTTTATCCTCCCATTCAGTGAGGAATTCCAAGGTCAGACTTCGATATTTTACAATTACATTTTACAATTTCCATGCTCCAGTTTAAAGGTGGTGCGCGCAATGCGTGGGACGCCCTTGAATGACGTCATAGAATCAATACTAGTGGAGGCTGGATCCACCTACGTCATCAATGACACTCCAGATAGTCTCAGATAGCCTTGAGTCTTTGGAACCAGATCGTGTAAAATCAGAAAAATAAAAATTTTAATGTAAACGACCGCTAAGAACGAAATGCCAGCCGATAGCACAAAAAGTGTAATTCCACATTCACTTCTTACACACATTCTCGCCTTTTTTCGTCAAACTTATAAAACAAATTTCAAATTTATCGCTAAATTTCAAAATCGTTTGTATTATATAAAAATATCTATACCTTTAATGTGAAACCTTTAAAATTGAATAATTTCAAATTGAAACCCTTGGATGAAAAGAACAGCAGAAAATTCTTGAGAGTTCAAGTTCTGTGAATTAATAAGTTATTCTTTTATATTATTTCAATAATTCTGAAATTATACGATAAGAAGGAATGTGTAATTTGAATTTTTAATAAATTATCGCGCGCAACAAGAAAAACTGTCTCTTGTGGTAGTTACAAAAATATGAAAATGTAATTAAAAGTCATGGAATAACTTACATATACATAGTATAATATAAAAAAAGTAAATTGATTCTTATGTAGTTGAGTCATAGGTATCTCGTGGCACCCTCCGGTTATGTTTACACATAATTACTACTTTGTCTGAAGTATTATATGCAAAGTGGGAGTCATAAGTAAACATCCACGAGACCAATCTACCGTATCAACAAGAGGCAGCAAATCAACGACTGTCGACGAGGCGGACTATAACAACAACCATTAATGCTGCTGCGATTATTAATTATCTCGAGAGCAATTTTCTAATTTGCGGCTAAGGTTGCACGTTCCAATCAAGCATTCCCAATAATTGCACGTGCTTATGTATATATTGCTCATTTTTCTAAGTACTTTATCACAAAAGAAAAAAATTTCATTGGAAAAATCTTTGCGATTATTGATAAGTACCAATTAAGAATTTTATCCGAATGATGCAAAAACTCACCTATGCAATTACGAGAAAGAGAAGAAAACAGATGAATTTGATTGAATTATTTAAATATTACAAACTGTTAAATTAAAATAATCAGAAAATAAAGTTATGCAAACTATACATTTCTGTCACTTTTCATGGACTAATTTAATACTTATAAAAGTTAATAGCGAGTTTTAGTTGTAGACATTTTTTACATTTATATTGAACATACGGGAAAATAACTAAGTTAAGGGACTTTGAAAAAAGACATAATAAATTCACCTTTCTATCTAGGAAGAATGTTCTTAATTCTTTCAAAACTCTCGAAAACATTGAATCAAACAAGAATCTTACTTATAAAAACCGAAAGAATAAAATTCTGAAAATAAAAATAATGTTATGAGCTGAAAACATGTTCAAACAATTAAAGATTAGTGAAATTATATACAGAATTATTTAGAAAAAGTTATGTACCTGCAACAGAAAAAAATGTGTTTTAAATCTGATAGTTTATTATTATTATAAATGTGTCGTTTTCCAAAGTTCTTTAAATCAGTAAGTTTCCCCAACATCCAATAGATGTAAACATTTATGTGTAAAATTAGACACTGACCATTTTGTTGGTAAAATTATTAAACTTTTATCATTAGATTATTATTTTTTTTATTCATTCTCTGTCATTAATATCTCTCATATTAAATCTGTCTCTTATTAAACCTAATCTAGTAATCCTATAGACTTATGTAAAAAGTAAGAACTAAAAATCTTTACAAACGAAGCAATCAACTTCATCTTCTGCAGAAAATAAAACTCTACTCTTATACATATAATCTTTCAATCATTGCAAATCTAAATTAAATCGATTCTCTTTAGATCTTTTGGGGTCTTAAAAATTTGTTATTTCCTATTATTTAAACAATAAAGTAATTACACTCGCCGCTTGATTCATTAAGCACTAAAAGAAGGCACTAGTGAATTTTTTAATCTTTACATTCTTTTTAAGATATTTCAAAACCCTCTGTCAGGATAGATTTTTAAATTCGCTAATTTTTGCAATAATTTTATTTTCGAAAATATTGCAAGTTTGATCATTTTAATGACAAAATGTTCTCCATTTGCTAAAATTTTACTGGTGCCTGCTCTTAAGAACAACGTAATACTTTTACAAAAACAAGACTCCGATAAAAAAGCTTCGTAGAAATGCTTTTTTAAGTTAGAATTTCATTTTAAAATTCGTATTGAGTTACGAATATGAATATCTTAGCAACAGCGCTTCCAACAAAAACTGTGTTATGATAGATTTCCATGCTGAGATCAAGTTCGATTTCTTGAGGTCCTTGTATTGGTTTTATTAGAGCTAGGACTACTTGTGACGGGGCAGGTCTTCGCATAACAAAACAGGATTCCGTTGCTCGAACTACACCAGGAGGGGCTTTAGCTTCAATGAAAGACATGCTAAATTGTAAAGTAGATCCTGGCAAATGAGTTCCTCTCATCGTGAAAAGTTCGAGTTGGCCACTTCTTGGCATTGGCAAATTGCTCACGAATGTTATGAAGTTGTAGGAATAATGAGATGGCTGACGCATACATGCCAGGTCTGATATTTGGCAATATCGAGAAGCTTTCACACATCGGCTGAAAATTAATTTTGTTTAATTATTTATAAACGAAATGTACATTTTCTGCAATCAAGATTATAATTTGAAATTCGAACTTACTTCTTTTTATCAGTATCCAAATAGTAACCCGAGGGACAATCAATCTTGTTACACCGGAATCCACCTCGAGTATTTTGGCACATTTCATTCGAGTTGGTACAAACTTGGCCCATGGAGCATTCATCAATATCTTTAAAACAAAGAGATACGATTAATAAGCGTATTATATTTATATTCTATTTTATTTACTTGATTTCTAGTATTGAGATTATTTTCTCACCTTGACAAGTGCGTCCATCCGTTCCTAGTCTATATCCTTCAGGACATCTGCAACTATAGCTTCCTGGGGTGTTGTCACACATACCAATGCAAAGATTATTATCCTTGAATTCAGTGCACTCATCAATATCTGAACAGGACCTGTTGTCTGAGTTCAGTCTGTATCCAGGCTCGCAACCACATCTGTAACTTCCCCAAGTGTTTGAGCACATGTGTTGACATATTCCTGGCGTGGATTCACACTCATCGATATCTTGACACATGCCACCAGCTCCGGCAGAATTTTTGAAACCTGGCTCGCACGTGCAACGAAAAGAGCCCACTGTGTTCTCGCAGTGACCTCCAGGACCACAAATCTTTCCGCTGTAGAGACTGCACTCGTCGATATCGACGCAGTTCTCATTGGGTCCGACAGAATGACCTGAAATAATTTAAATTCGAATTTTAATATTAATTCAATTCTAATTCAATGGAGTTTCAATTCAATTTTATAAGTGCATTTAGAGGAAGTTAGAATTTATAAATCAATCCATTTATTCTCAAAGAGTTTAAAGCTGAAATAGCTAAAAATTACAAGAAAAAAAATTTAGAAACTGTTTTTGCATTACCTGGAGGACATACACATACGTAGCCTCCCTGTCTGTTCTCGCAAGTTTGTCCCGTGCTGCATTCGTGAATTCCTTCAGCACACTCGTCAACATCCACACAATATCTTCCAGACGTACGATCCGGTTTATATCCAGGACCACACATCACTCTCGGTTCACACCTGTATGACCCCATG
Organism: Synergus magnus; assembly: GCA_032275165.1. Classification (NCBI taxonomy): domain Eukaryota; kingdom Metazoa; phylum Arthropoda; class Insecta; order Hymenoptera; family Cynipidae; genus Synergus; species Synergus magnus. The sequence goes on from JAUESH010000039.1 coordinate 9,896,112, forward strand.
GTATTAATACACTTCTGCATGTTTCGTCTCTCGCAAGGGTTCGGTGAAATTTGGCACTCGTCAATATCAACGCACTGTCCACTTCTTCCTACCTCGTAACCATATGGACACTGTATCCTAGGCCTGCAAATATAACATTTATAAAACTGAAATTAAGATTTGATATTCTTTTAGATAAACCAACCTCGTCTCAGAAGGATTTCTCGTAGTCTGTGGAACATACGGCGTCGTTCTCAAGCTCGTGCTTCTTTCAGTAGTAGTCCAAAGAGTAGTGGGTCTCGTCGTTGCTCTAGGAGTCGTCATTCTCGTAGTAGACCTCGTAGTAGACCTCGTAGTAGGCCTCGTAGTAGGCCTCGTAGTCGTAATGGGTCTCATAGTCGTAGTGGTTGCCTCAGTCGTAGTAATCGCAGTCGTATACCTTGTAGTATACCTGGTAGTGTACCTAGGAGTCGTTCTCCTCGTAGTAGGTCTTACAGTTGTGTAATTTCCCTTGATCTTATAACATCTAAAAGATCCCAAGGTATTCCTACAAAAATATCCATCGACGCAATTGTGCGTTCCAAGAGCGCATTCGTCATCGTCCTCGCAAATCTCTGTCGCAGCATTCAGAGTATAACCTGTTCCACAAGACAAAAATCTCACACAGGCGAAACTTCCTAGGGTGTTATCACATCTTTGAGTCGGAAGGCAATTATCAATGTGAAGCTGACACTCGTTGATATCTACACAAGCTTGGGTGAAATTTTCTCTACGAAATCCAGTTTTACAGCTGCAATCAAAACTTCCCATTTTGTTTACACAGTTTTCGTTACTACTGCAAGCATCCTCGATTTCCTTACATTCGTCTATATCAACGCAACCCTGGTTTCTCACGTATCTGAGAATTAAATAAGAAAGTTTTTAATTTCTGCTTGGGAAATTAAAAAAAAAAGATTGGAAAAACAAATCTAGTGTTTAAGTAGATAAGAAGATAATTAAATACCTCATTCCATCAGCACAAGGTTTCGTTAGAGCCGCAGTAACAGGAGAAGTTAAGGGAGGAGCCGTTCTTCTCGTAATTGGTGTAGGGTGTCTTGCACAACTGTATCCTCCAGGTTGATTATAACAAACTTCATGTCCGCAAGAATGAGTTCCTTCAATACATTCGTCCACATCTATCATAGAAAGATAAAAACAAAAAAGGCAATTTTAATACTTAACTATCCAATCATATTTATTTTCCTCGTTTCGGATCTGATTCTCGTAAAAACTGTCAAGGTCTTTCAATTAAAATTGATCTTTTGTAGTATCAATCACTTAAATACGTAAAGTAAATATTTGTAAATCTTTCTGGGTAAGCTATTCTATAAAAGCTATTCGTGCAAAAAAAGTTCCAAGCGATCGGTAAGGGTAAAAATCGCAAAGAGGGAAGCATTGATGACTTTGAAACGTGCAAATGTCTGCTATGGTTTCATGCGATTGGCAATGCGACGTGGCACGAAGATTGAGACATCAGCAGAAATTATTCTTCTTGGTTTCCTTGAAAAAAGATTCCATTAACTCAGAATGGATTTCGTTTTAAAATAAATTGCAAATAAATACTCACCAGAGCATCTTCTCCAAATTGGATGATATCGATAACCTTGAGGACAAGCTGGTTTTCTCTGCAAAGATCTTGGAGGAGGTGGAGGTCTCTCACATCTGAAAATCACAAGAATCTTAATTAAATTCGTGTTCAAAAATATTTTTACGTGAATATTTAAATCCCTAAAGATTGGTACCTGTAACCTCCAAGAAGATTGACACATCTTTCAGATAGTCGTCTATCACATTTGTACGTTCCAATTCTACACTCATCAATATCTTCACACTGACGAGTGTACAGAGAATATTCGTAACCGTGTGAACAAGAAGGCAAGTGAGTTACGCATTCGTAAGAACCTTCCTTATTAACACAATAACGATGAAGTTCCACGTTACAAGAATGTAGATTCTCGAAACACTCATCAATATCCAGACAACTTCCGTTGAAAATTCGTCTGAAACCTCGACCACATGGAGGTGCGGTGTTGCAAATATAGGAACCATTCGTGTTCTCACATATCTGAGTCCCCTGCAAAATTAGCAATAGCATTAGAGACATTAAAAATCGTCAAAAACATTTTTTGGTTTTATCAGAGAAAGTAGAATAAAGACGAACTTGTTTGCAATTATGACGGCCAAGAAGACACTCATCAACATCCCTGCAGCCTTTGATACTTGGATCAAAATACCAGCCGGTGGTGCATAATGGGAAACAATCAAAACTCCCAATTGTGTTTACACATCGTTCATGATCTCGACATCCAGGACCTTCAAGACACTCGTCGATATCGACGCAATCTTCTGCTTCGTTTTCTTGTTTAAATCCCCTTTCGCAAGTTCTGAGTCTAAATCTTCGGGATGCAGTTCTTTCCCTAGATTCGCAAATATAGGAACCGTTGGTATTGACACAACGGTGAGTGCGTTCGAAACAAGAATGCAGACCTAGGGAACATTCGTCTACATCGCGACAGGTTTCATTTTGAAATACAAATCCTTGAGGACAGGTTGAAATGCAATCGTAGCTTCCGATTAGATTCCGACATCTTTCTCCTATTCCACAAGCTGTCCAGCCAACACATTCGTCAATATCTAAGAGAAATTATAAAACTGATTTTAAAATCTGAGACGCGAAAAAGTGTTTTTAGATTTTAAAAGCATCATAATCAAATTTTTTACCTTCACACTTCTTGGATTCGTCACTAAAGGAAAATCCTAGAGGACAGGTGTCATTACCACTGGATTGAAAATCACCAGTCTTGTCTTCATTCATAATTTTCAATTCTTTTTCTGTTTCATTTCCTTTTTCTACTTCATTCACTTGAAGACTTGCTTCCAAAGTAGGTTCTTCAATAAAACTCTCGCATCTGTAACTTCCAACATCGTTTACACATTTCTCTTTTGGTTCACAAGAATGAATATTCTCTGTACATTCGTCGATATCCATACAAGAATCTCCATTTAAGGAAGGTTTGTATCCAGGAGAACAAACATTTTCATGTTTAGGATTTAATTCCTGTTGACTGTTTTCGGAAATTGTGGATCTTTCGTGCATTTCTCTTGAATTTATGCACTCGAAACTACCAATCGTATTCAGGCAAAGTGACTCTGGGTTAGAACAAGAATCCATTGATTCAATGCATTCATCAATATCTGGAAATGAAAATTAAAGTAGAAAAGGATAATTAATTTTTTAGAGGCCTTCGAGTCATGAAATTGTTAGTAAGGGAAATAAGCAGGAATAAGTAGAGGATAGATGTTAATTTATTCTTTAATTACTTACATGCTTCGAGGTCAGACTTGCATGCTGCAATATTTATGGGACTTTTCTTTCAAGCCAGACGACTGCTAAAGAAGAACTGAAGTTTCTCACATGCCCATGCAAAAAGATCAGCTTAATGTAACATTTGGGCAAAGACTTTCTTTTTTCTCTGGGTCTTGAAGTATTTTTAAATATCATTCCAGTCCTTAATTGTTTTTATTAGAGTTATTAAGTCTTCAGTTTTGAAAAATTATTACGAAGGTATACTGACAATGAGAAAAATGTTGAACCAGGTTTCTATTTTATAAAAATATTAGTCATGAATTGAATATTATTATGGTAGATACTTTAAAAAATATTAGATATTTGTTAAAGTATCTCAAATAATAAAATTGCACTTACCAACACAAGAACTCAAATTAGCACTGAAAACGAAACCTTTTTGGCATATAGTTTCACAATCGTAACTTCCTTCAATATTTTTGCATAGTTCTACGTCCGGCATGCAATTGTGAAATCCTTCAGTACATTCGTCGATATCTAAATAATAGAGAAAAATATAAATTTATCAGGGAATTATTCGTTGAAAAATTGAAGCAATCTGAACAAACATTTGAATACCTGTGCACTTGCCGATCTCAGATTGGAATTTGAATCCTGAAGGGCAATCTGTAGGATTTTGTGATTTGTGGCAAATAAAACTGCCTTGCATATTAACGCAAATATGACCTTCTTCAGAGCAAACGCCCGGAATTTCTACGCATTCATCTACGTCTGAAAATTCACAATTCAAATCTAAAGGCTTTTAAAGCTGACGAGTTTTCAATTGAAACCTTGAATATTTAGGATTCAATATTTTTGAAAAACTGACTCCTTTAAGATTCTAATATTTAAGATATTTTTAACTTAAACGGTATAAAACTTGGAAGATTTGGACATACCAACACAATTCTCCATCAAGTTATCCCAGTGATAACCAGGCTGACAATTTTGCCTCTTGTCCTGGCCTCTAGATCCGATACCAGGATTTTCCTTATCAAAGACACACAGGTAAGATCCTATCGTGTTTTGACACTCTCCTGAACAAGAATTCTCTTCGCATTCGTCGACGTCTGATCGTAAGTAGGTTCGAGCCACGTCGCATGATCACAGGCACAATAAGCAGACGGCACAGAAAGCAATAGCAAGTGAAAGATTTTGTGGTTTTGCAAAACAGCAGCATCCAGCATATCCAATATTAAAAGCAATACGTACCATCACATGCTTGGGTTTTGGAATTGTAGCGATAGCCAGTAGGGCACTTTGGAGTTGATCCATTATCTTGAATTGGTGTCGTCATGTTTCCAGTTGTAGTTGAAGTCGGAGTGCAGGAATGACCATCAGCTGCAAGCTCATACCCAGGATTACAGCTGCAAATTACAGCTAGGCCTGTATCTGTACAGTTTTGTTCACAGGGGTTGCTACTAGAGTTGCACCTAAAAAAAAAAGGAAAAGAACACATTAATAGAAATCGGTTAAAAGCATTTTAAGAACCATTTAATTTATTTTAGAAGAAGCAGTTAATTTATTTTTACCTGTTGGCTGTAGTATTCTGTTTGCAAGTTTTTTTGTCTTCTAGAAGAATGTAACCTTCGCTGCAGGCACAGTAATAAGAACCTGGAGTTGGTACACATATGTCGGTGCAAAGCATGCCTCTCATAAGCTTGCAGATGTCGTCTAGCTCTAGACAATAACAAAAACGGTTTTTTAAACACGTCTTTTCACAAATAAACACGATTGAATTTCATCTAAGTAAGATTTTTATAAGGGTATGTCATTCTAATTCTAATTTGTAGTAAAAAAAATGTGTCTACAATCAGAATCCTTATAGACTAAGGTTTATCAATTTCTAATCAAATAATTAATCAAAATTCTTCAAAGTTTAAGCTTTTAATTTCAAATATTTCAAAATCCTGGGTGGTTATTATTAGTAGGACGCTTTCAAATTGAATAATTCGAAATTTTAAAACTGTTAAATTACACGTTAATTAAAAATTTTTGAAAAATGGTAATACCGCGTGTCGGAAATGACATGGAAGAAGAAGGGCTTGATGAAGAGTCTGTCGTTAAGCTCCCGGTGGTCTCGTTCTCATTCGCGGAGCTAGACGTGTCTGTCGTTTTTGTCGAGTCGTAGGTGGAGGAGGTTTCGTTACTCATATCAGTGCTGGTGGTCGGTGATGCTTCATGGCAACACTCCAGAAATGTTGGGTCCCAGGGTTTCCCAAATGTGAACTTCAATGCACAACCTTGGCCCCTTGTTCCTGTTAAGATACCTAGATTGAAAAATCTCAAATTATTGTCAGTTCCAAATTCAAAACTCTTATCCAAAACAGAATAAAAATATTAAAGCCTAAATCAATATGAAGAAATCTTCAATTCTCGAAGTGGCAGAATTTTTGGTGGCGTTCTTTACTGTTGAAAATTAAATTATATTTTTTGGACTCACCAAGTTTACAACCCTCACAGCAATCTTTTCGATAATCTCCCATTCCAATTGGAAGTTTTCTCTGATTCGAGGAGGAACCTGCACTGCAACCTTTTCCAGAACGTGCATCTTCTTTTCCTTCAAGGCAGCTTTTTTCACGATAAGCTCTTATACAACAAATATTAACACCTTGGAGGCAAAGTTCTTGTTCATTTTCAGGAATCCCAGGAACAGGACCAGAAAATCTCTCGCATTTGAGGCCTTCTTCTGCCCAATTTTTTCCAAGGTCGCAACATTTGTCCAAGGGAAGAGCTTCCTCCAACTTGATCTCTACATTAAGATGAATCTTAATTATTAAATTTCATAAATAAATATTCTTATTTAAGTTTTTATTCAATAGGATTTGAAGAGCATCAAAATTCGTCAAGCTGCTCTGCTTACAATGGGGTCAAAATTATTCTGCACTTTCTTGAAATAGATTTGTGCCGTCGGGCAGATTAATAAATCCTGAACTTGACAATCGTAATGTTCAGTTAATATAATAGGCGAAGAAATATACTTTGGTGTGTACAATAAAAAATGATATCTCTTTCACTAAAACTACTATAAACTACTATAATTGAAAATTTAAATAATTAAATTAATAATTAAGTTAATAATTATCAGAGAGAAAGAGTATAACTATATCGATCCAAAAAAGGGTGTAACTACTGTCATCGATTGTTAAAAGGAGAACAAGGACAATATTTATATTCTGGGTTGAATTTAGATGCGAAATATCATGACAAACATATCGCCTATTTAACACTGGGTATTATCATATTTCCTAGCTAAGCCTCTCTGGGGAGTTTTTTGAATGCAGGTTGTGATAAGAATATTGCATTCTTCTCTGCACTTTAATCTCGACTATTTAAATTTAACATTTTGATTAATTAATATTTATATCTAATTATAATTACTACCTACTAATAAATTACCTAAATTTACCAACAAATTAAAATTATTAATAAGTTACCATAAAATTAATTTGTTTTTTAAATTGTAAAATGTTCCGGCATTAGCTGCAAGGAATAAAAAATTCTTCTTGAATACAATTATGATTTGTGACTGACTAGTTCCCATAAAAGTTAAATGATCAAAATTAATAGCTTTATTTGAAAGTCAGCTGACAGCGTTTCAATCAGGATGCGCATTTATGATAATTGAGAGTTATGATTTTGCTTCGGTCACGGCCTCCTCACAGTTGCGGTATTTAATTGATTGGGAATAGTTAAGTTCTGCTACTTTGTTGAAATAGAAAATGTAAGTTACAACAACTCACATTTTATCTTCAATGAAAATGTATTTATTTTATCCTGTTTTCTTCTCGATTATAGTTGTACATTTTTCAATAAATTTTAATACTTGCTGATTAAAAAAAATTATCAATCATATGAATATATAAAACAGAACTTCTCAAGATTTTTTAAAAATTTGTGACGAATTTCTAAAAAGTAACTTGAACCTATTTAATTTATTTATAATAATAAAATATTTTCGATTAAAGAAATTAAAAGTAAAATATACCATAATAAGTAAATTAAAAAAATATTAAAAATAAAAAATCTCGATTTTCAACAGATGGTCATAAAATGTTGACGACTGATAATAGACGTTTGCTTACGCACGTTGTAGTAATGGGACCATAATTAACGAACGTTTACACTACGTGTCAGAAATTTAATTTTTAAACTGGCGCCCAATCATTGAAACTTATTTGGTACATCAATTTATTTCCTAAATGAATAAATTAATAATAAAAAATTCTTGTTGTATTATTCTTTTAAATTGTTATCTTTCTTTTAGTTTTTATTTTATAAAATTAAAAATTCCAAAGTTACTAAATACCAGTTAATAAGATAATAAAGACCAAATAATTACCATGTGCTAAATAAATAAACACAAAATAATTTTAAAAATTGAAATTATGAAAGCCTGCAATTAAATAATGTATTTATTCCTAATTAATGATATACTGAGTTTTTAACTTTCTGAAATGTCTAAAGATTCTAATAATTTGAATAAATGTTCTACTTTTCTTTGATTAAAGAGAGAAGTAACTAGATAATACTCATCTCGTAAAAGAGAGTAATTAAACACAAGGTAATAATTGCCTTCCAACATGAAGAGTAGCAGACCGAAGAGAGTAAGAGCCTTAGTTTGTAGTTCCATCCTTTATAGTTTAGCGAATCTTCTTTAAATAATTCTTCTAAAGTCCCTTTTTGTTTAATTTTGCAAAAAAGAAGCCCCCTTCTTTTTCATCCACAAGACCTCAACTTTTTTCACTTTTCGTATTTCGTTTTTCTTCTTTTCTTTCACTTTTTCCCTCTTTTCTTTCTTTCTGCACTGCAGCCTCTTCTGTTTCACCCCCCGTTTCAACGTCGGAGGTCCATTTGTAAAAAGACCACCGCCGGTCAGGGTGCTGTTCGAAAGGAAGTTTCAATATTTTTTTCCTGGCAAAAAATCCACGAAACACGTTTCGTATCGTTAGTTACACACTTGATCCGCACTTGCATCGAGAACTGCTTCGTACGAGCGTTCGCCGAGGAATAAAGCTCAAAGCTGAAGAAAGCAAAGAGCTCGCTGAAAGATCTCTCGCAGTCTGTTTTTCTCTGTCTTCGTTCCTGCAAAAGAGAAAGAGAGAGAGAGAAAAAGGAACGAGCAGAGAGTGTCAAGTGGTCTTGAAAAGGATCTGTAGAAAGGGGGTGGTTTCCATTTTCTAGATTTATTTGGAAATAAATATCACATTATAAAATTAAGGATCCTTTTATCTTTAAGGAATTTATACTTTAGAAGCATGATATTTAAATCATTTCCCGGTGATTAAAAATTAAAAATAAAATGCTTTAATACAGGGTAAATCGAGAACATTCTAGGATTTAATCTAAAGTTAATTACATTTTTAACAAACGCCATCAAAAATCGGATCTAAACTTTAGTACCTATAAATTTAAAATTCGAAGCTTTTCAAGTTAAATTTTTTTCAAAGAGTTTATATCGGATTATTTAAATCACAATTTAATAAATTCTGTTAATAAAAAGTTTTATAGTTTAAGTAAGAAAAAATACAGATCTTTTGCGTATTTTCCCAACTATGCAACAAAACTTCATAATAATTGATATGAAACTAGCTCTGGTTATTATCAGCTCCCTAATGATAAATGCTTTCGTGCTATGCATAAATATATAAAAAAAAATTAATATGTGGATAAAAATAATATCTATGTATTTTTTAAATTTTCCAATATTTATAATTTTATTTTATTTTATCATAAACTCTAACTCTTCCATTTACTTAATCAATTTTCAACGTTAATTTTTAATTTTGTAGAAAATAAAAGAAAATTGAGCGAAATAAGAACATTCATTCAAGAGATAAAGATAATACTAAACAGGGGTTTTACCAACTCTACATACGATTCATCTTTCGGCCACTTTTTCCTCAACACATGTTTATTAGCCTTTTGATACCACCACTCGCAAAAAAATTTAAGATCAAAAAACTTCCCAATGAGTGCATGAGGGTTATGAGCTATTAAGTAAGAGACACAAAAAAGTAGTCGTAATCCCTTTCCTTTGGCGCCTAAATATTTCCTGTTTAAAATAGGTCATCAAAAAAAAATAGAATAAATATTTTTAATTCACTTGTTCCGTTTGAACTAGTTTAATTTTTTGATATCATTAAAAAAAATAGTTTCCTAATTAAATTTTCTCAATCTTATTTCCTATTTTACTCAATAGCTCTTTGTCCCTATTTTTAAAGCTCCTGAATTCATAAAACATGCTTTTTCATAATTGGATAAAAAAAAAATCGGGTAAGACTCCATGGGAAAAGAATCTTTCAAAAAGTCTAAAGTCCCTCTAAATTAGTTCTCAAGTAGGCGCCGTACATATTGAATCAATAAATTTGAGACCATCGAAATTAGGTCACCGAATTTGGTTTAGTGTTCACGCAACGAAAATTTTTTTAATGGATCATATGACGTCCCGTGACCCTGACATGTATATTAAAACCGCCATCAAACAGTGTTGTTCGTTGTGAAAAAATTAAGCTTCGCACGTAGACCCTCTCTAGATATAAGTCACTCGACTCCGCGCGTCTCAGAGTGGAGACTAATAATTAATTTTTTTTTTTCCCTTATATCATACAACAAAGACGATGGAACCATCTTTGTTGGAAAGTTTCGCCTTTTTGCCAAAAAATAAATGTGTCACGATTATTAATCAATTATTATACGTTTTTTTTTTTTGCATTTATGGATTTTTAATTTTAACTTTTAACATTTAACATTAACTTATCATTAAATCTACTTCTGCTTTTTAATTTAAAAAATAAAATTATATTTTAAAACATTTATTTAATTTAAAAAAATAATAATGAAAGCCTCGTATATACTTGAAATTGACAACTTTATTTTTACGATTTGTCTGCTTAACACAAGTACGTCGTATTCGAAAAGTTAAAAACTGTGATGCTCCTCGGTATTTCTGTTCCCTGACCGATATTTCAAAGTTTCATATTAAACGCTAGTTTAAACCTTCCAAGTAAAAGTTCCGAGAAATGGCGATGATGAACATATAAAAAAATGGTCTGACGTACGGTTGTCGTTGCAAAACAATTTTGCCGATATTACTAAATAATTATTCTGTTACTCGTGAGATGATGAATTTCTTATGTGAGATACAGGAAGATGAAAGGGAACGAGGCACGCGGCAATTGTACGAGACACCGAATTATCTAAATCAACAAAAAGGCTCGAATCTTTTCACTTCATATTCCAGATACTATAAGTTCGAAAGCCCTGAAAAAATGTATGCACAATCGCTATTTACCCTATTTACAAATTCTTCTTGCAAAAAAAAAGCATTTAAAAAAAATTTTTAAACATGGCAACGCACTGAGATTCTCGTTAAAATATCGCACATATACCAAACACCAATCACCAAAAAAGATTGTCTATACACAAGTTTGTGACATAAAAACAAAATTATTAACTGTACGCAAGTATCTACATTTTGTTTGATTCAGAAAAGACAGATACTCTCAGTAAATAAAACGTTTCTTTTAATCACTTCACTTTTAAAATCCTCTCAGATGAAAGATTTCTTGTTCCACAAAAGTCCGCAGGGTTCAAATTTTGACGCTAACGTGTTACGATTCTGACTAATTCAAAGTCCAAATTTTACAAACATTTTGTCAGAGTACCCTAACTCGTTAATCTTTGTACTGCATTCGAACCTTGCGAATCTTTTGAAAAACCTCATCGTCTATATTTTATATCGAGGTAAAAATTTAATTTAAAATACAAAAGGCATTCTCATTAAAAATATTTGCGCACAGCGCTTGGTTTTTTTTTCGGTTAAAAATGAACTCGAGGGTTATTTTTTCATCCCATTTTGAAATTGCCAGATGTGCCTCGTTCGGGAAGTTTGTGTTTGTTGATTTCTGTGCACAGCAATAGGTCAATGGAACTCCTGCTTGATGTCTCGACTTAAATCTATTCTATTTTTAATATAATTATTATATATATATATAATGACTCCAGGCAGGTGTTCGTAATTGCGCGCGAAAAACCTTACTCTCCATTTCTTTGTAAGAATGTTTGCGTTTCTTATTGTTCTTTCGAAATGTTCGCCAGTTGTTCTGTACCATAGGGTTTACCTTAGTCTCTATTCAGGTTCTTCACCGTCTAAAACAATTCAGAAAAGAATATTAAATGGTTTTTCTTTAAAGCGGAATACAATTTCATTTTCACATGAATATAATAAATCAAAATAATAAGTCATATCGTTGAAACGTCAAGCATTAATTTTCGATTAATTTTTAACATGTTTTAATTCAATTTGGAATATGCACCTTCATTTTCATTCACGGCCTCCTCTTCTTCTTCTTCCTCCTCCTCTTCTTCTGGACCATCTTCCATGATTTCCACACTGTCCTCACCTTCCTCGACTTCGACACCTTCTTCACCTTCTTCTCCTACACCGTCTTCTTCCTCTTCCTCTTCTTCTGAGTCTCCTTCCTCTCCATCACCTTCAATTCCATTCTCGCCATCAATGTCGGGAGCCAAATAATACTAGAAAAAGCAAACCAAACATTTTAGTTAAATATTAAATCAATTTCAATTTTTAATATAATCACTTTATTGCCATTTATTTTTCTAATAAAGCTAACATTTTTTAAATATCTTGAAAAAAAAAGTTTTTTATGTTTGGTATATTTTTTTTTCTCTCAGAAATAGTAGCTGGAGATTTTTAAGTTTTCATGTCAACCAAATGTTTTCTTTTTTGAACCAGTTTCAGCTTCTTTTCGATGCCCACGAAATTATTTTCATGTTGGAAAATTTATTTACATTCTTGATAAAGATCCCACAAGATTTCAATGGATACCATCATTTTCTGAGGATTCAAAGATCATTAAGTTATATTGGAGTAGATTAATTTTCAAAGAATTCCACTTTTAAAGCGTATAAATTTATAAAATTAGAAGTTCTTAAATTCAAACTCCGCACGATCCATAAACATAACAATTACTTTGAATTCATTTTTAATACCTGTAAGGGATTAGGCCATAGGTCGTCTTTAATAAGTTCAGCGATTTCATCTGAACTTGGATCGCCATGATCCGCAAACCAGGTGAAAAACGTTCTGTGAATAAGCGGCCTTTTCCTGCCCTTAATTTGACTCTTGTTCTTCGCACTTTTCACTAAATCGCCGCCTTCTTTCCAGCGAATTGTAGTGCTGTGAGATGCTGGATCTCCTGCAAACAAGCAGGAGTTTCATTAGGGCTAAATGAGTTCCCCGATTCTTTTAAGTTCCATACTTGAAGGGTAGCACGTTGAAAGTCACCATGTATATACCAAGACTTTTTAACCGTTTATTTCTAAAATTCTCTTTCTTAGTACAGCTCTTCTAAAAAATTAAATTTTTGGTACTTGGACACTTGTGGCGTACGATTCTTCACATGTAACTAGCTAGCAACAAATTCAATGTGTAACCTAGTAATCCAAACTCAAGCTAGCAACACAATTAAAGATTCAAGCTAGCAACATTTAAGATAAGACAAATCTCTTTAAAACTGTGCTCACCTGATGAACCCAGATGGAATTCCTTAGTGAGAACGTCATTTTCGAAGTACGGATTTTCCTCGAAGTGGAAATTGATTCTATAGCCGGATTTTATGTCTTCGAATTCTTCCACCTCCAATTTATTTAAGTATCGGAGGGCGTCTTCCTCTTCCTCTTCTAAGATGTCGGCTATTTTTTTATTATTAACAAACTGCCATATAAGTTAAGGAAGCCAAAACAATTTATGCTTAGAAAATTCAAATTTCATGATTACTCTCAAATTATACATCCCAATTTTTTCAAAAGTTGTAAACTTTTGTCAACAAAAACTCAATTTTCAAACTCAATTCTAACTTTAGAACTCAATTCTAAACTTAAACTAAACAAGTATTAAAAACCATCCAAAATCACTCGTCCAATAGTCCCAAACCCACCTAAAAATATGAAATTTTACAACGATCTAAATCGCCTTAACTAAATCCTAATTAGTCTCTTCGACTAAATAAAAGAGTAATCCGTGCATTGTCAAAAGACACGTCCTTCAAACTGGCTGCAACCAAATTCCGCATTTCCTAATTTAGATTTTCTACAAAAGTCCAAATAAGATCTAAAAATGCAACAAAGTATGTAAAAGAAAGATTTACTTCTTTCTCGAGGAAATAATTACCATCTAAAAAGTGAATATTCCGTTGGCTTTGAAAGAGCAAGATGGCCGATGGTACCGGTGGACGCCGGCAACCGGGAAACGTCAAAATCTGGGGAAAAATACCCATTGGGTGGAACTTTGTCGTTAAATAAAAAGGATACAGCCGTGACCCAGAAGTTGGGTATCCTCTTGATGATATCATTTCGCTTTTGGAAATAAGGCTTGCGGAGTTTGTTGTATTTTTTCTCGACTTCGAGGATCTCATCGCTGGCCTTCTCGTTGAGTCCATCGATTTGATTTTGGCATCCGTCGATTTCCTCCAAAGCCTTTTGAATCTCAAGGTCATAGTCACGATTCTCCATACCATCTCCGGGATCCTCGGGTTTTTTTAACTTCTTATTTGGCGTAGACATGACGAAATTTTGCGTCCACTCAACACTACTTCGCCTTTCTTCTGTTTATTTCTACTCTCTCGTGAGAATCGCACCGCGTAAAGTTTTATTACTTTTATCACTAACAACATAACCTAGAAACAGTACTCCATTCAATTTTCAAACCACCAGATGACACTTCCTTCTGTTCTTTCAGCGCGGGAAAATTTAAATCGTATAGGTTTGAGATTTATTTCTCTTGCGTTTAGAGTATCAATTTTAATTTTTAGTGAAGGTATCACAAGATTAAATTTGTTTATTGAATGAAAGTTGTGATTAGAGATTGAGAGCATTTAATATCTGTAACACTTACCATGTCATCAATGAGGCTGAACGAGGCTTGACAGACAAAACTCAAAGATCGGTAAAACAGAAATTTACAAATTGAATTGTTCATATGGTAAAGTAACTATTCATGATTTCCAAAAAGTTGTACTGTAATTGGTATAAAGGGTATTTCACTTTATTATAAATCACGGTCGTATAAACAGTGTGTCTCTTTTACTCAAGGGCATTTAGAGGAATTACTGAGAGAAATATTTTGATATTGGAACCGACAAATTAAATTAACGCGCGGAGCGCTGTTTTGCATCAATGAAGACGGGAACTAAATTAGTATTCATTGCAGCTTGATGGTATAGTAGTCTCCATCATTTTACCATTTCCAGGGGAGTGGTGAAAAGATGGAGTTAGCACGGAGGGGAAATTGAAGTTGCGCAGTAGAGATGTACGCAGCAAAAAGTAATGGCGGTTTTTTTGAATCTCTGAATAAATACTTTGCGCAAGCGCAAAACGATCAGGACGACTAGTGGGGGGGGCACCAGTTGAGGGGAAGGTGAAATGATAGAGTGGTGAAATGATGGAGACGATGGAGACTCACTGTATGATTTAAATGGTCTTCTTTATCGATCGGGTAAATATGTAATGGCCATCTCGTGTTGTTTTTGTATGCAGTGATAATTATTTTTCATTGCATCTCAAGTGACTCTTGTAGAAATCCGCATTGTATTGAATTTTTCGGTACGTGAAAAAGTGGAGATTCGTCGTGCCTTAAGTGATTGTACAGTTTGAGAGATTTGGGATGAGAAATTTTGATCAATGTGCTCAGCATCAGGGAAACCTGTAAAAAAATACTTTGACACTTACATGATTAACATCGTCCATATTTTGGCTTACATAATGAAAACAAAGCAGACTTTTTGCGAGATCGAGAGCAAAGACTGAATTTATTGAGGTTAGAAATATGGAACACCCGTTCCTGAAAGTGTTTATCCCCTGCTGTGACTCATAGGCGACAGTCCAACGTGGACTGATAATTAAATTTTGGTACTCCGTTTGAAAAACAAGCCTGCATCATGGTTCACACACCAAGTGCGTACACTTACAACTTTTGGACAAAGACTCCAACAGAAGTTGTTGAGCTCACGTGTCTTATGCCAAATGGAGTCGTCATCCCTTTGGAAACTAATCGCAACACAACTCTCACCGAAATTAAGGAGGTAGAGATTCTTATTTTATATTAGAGTCCTGCAGATTGCACAGCTTTTATTTTACTGCGTCTTTGCTGTTTACAAATTTTTTAGTTGGGAGCTTGAATCAAACTTGAGTACACTATGGGGAAACTTATTTTTATTGTTTTGGTTGTTTATTTATAAGTTGTTTGTTTCCTATTTTAGTTACTGAAAATGCAAACTAGCTTTAAATTGTATATGCTTTCTATAATAGTCTTTTTAAACTCCTTGTTGTTTCAAAACAAAAGTAAAATAACGATTTTCATCTAGAAAACCTGCATTATTTTTTAATGACTGAATTCTATTTTGAATTTCTAGTAGAAAGTTTTATACATTTTTTAAAATATAAAATTAAAAAATATGACTTTTATGTAATTTTAAAGTGCGATGTTATAAACGAATTACTGTTTTTATTTATACCTCTTCATCCCTGTTTTGTAAGTTTTAAATTAAGCTCTTTAAAAATATTTCCGAGAATTTCTAATTCTAAAAGTTGAATAACTAAACAATCCTTTGAAATTCTTCTGCCAGAATTCCTATAAAATTAGAAAGTCTCTAGTTCTACAGAAAATTCCGTAAGAATAGTTAGTCCCACAAAATTAACTACTTTTTTATATCCCTTATTTTTTTCTTAATAAAAATAATGCAGATACACTATCAGTAGGTAAATTCAAAATTAAATTTATCACTAAACTATTTTTTGTTTGTCTTATGTGTACATTAGATACGAAACAATAAAAATAAGCGTCACAGCAAAATACTTTCTTACCAAGTTTATCAGCTTACACAAATGAAAAAAAGTACTGCTTCGTGAGAACAAACATAATATTATACCTGTTGTATAATTTTGATAAATACAAAATAAAAAAAATGGGTTCCTGACTTCCTGTAAATAATTCACATTCTTTATTATGTTTTTTGTTTTGTTTATTTTTGAACAAATATAATTTTTAATGCAAAAGTTAATTTTATATATTTTAAAATTTTAAGGACTTATGGGACGAAGCCAGCAAATATCCTCTCCACGGAACATTAAAAGATGCTTCCTCCTATGTTTTCTCCTGTATTAATGCAAACGCAGAAGCAGAAGAGTTGCAAGATGAAACCAGAAGACTGTGCGATATAAAGCCTTTTTGTTCAGTACTGAAAGTAATCGAGCGTGAGGGAGTGAAAGGAGACAGAAATCTAGACTCGCAAATCGGTCTTCTGATCGGGAAAGGGTTGCATGAGTTCTCAGCTCTCAAGAATTCTGAAGTCAACGACTTCAGATGGAAAATGAGGGTTCTCGGAGACGAAATTGCGCTCAATAGGCAAAAGAAATCGTGGGCTGAGAAAATACAGTATCAGTTCCCCTTAAGGCTAGCAAATAATCCAATCCTGCCACAACACATTGAATCCAGACTCAAAGATGGAAATATCCAACTGCTCACCAAATTTGAAAATACTGAAGTGAGTAAACTACTACACTTTTTATTCGGGGCATGCACAACCGAAAGCTTTAAAACATTTAAAAAGTTTGAAATTAACTATTTTAAATCACTAATTTAAACTAAGTTAAATAATTTCAATTGGAGATAATAAAAATTCTAAATCTTAATCAATTTTTCTAAAAATACATTTATTCTTTTAACGGTAAATCCACTACACAAATATATATTTCCTATATCAAGGAGCTAAAATTCAATTCGAAAATCATTCATTTGGCTTGTTCGAAATGAAGAGGATAGGATACTTCTTTTGACTATCCTTCAATCGTTTAAGCAAACCTTGTTTTGGGTCTCTCGTGTCTGCTGTGAATCGCAGAGCTTTTTTTCCCTTAATTTCATCCTGCCCTTGCCCTGTTTTCGACAAAGCTGACTTTAATATCGAAGCGTTACCAGCAGCAGAAATATTCTCTTTATCAGCATTAGACTCGTGTTTAAATGGAACAACTTGCATACATGAATCGTTCGTCTTTTCTTGTAAGCAAGAACTTGCAGAAGTAGGTAAAAAGTTGGTGAGATCTTCTTCTAATTCAATTTTCAATGTACTATCCGTATTTTTTGTTCCAATTACTTCCGTCATCGACATATCGGTTGTGAGGTTTAGAGTGCGACATACATTACTTAAAGAATTTGGATTACCATTCGAAAGAACGGTTTGATTTGATGAGAGTTTTGAAACGTCTACAACATTCGTCAGAGACATTTCTGAACTTTCTGTGGAGTTTATATGAATAGGGGAAAATGATTTTGGTCGAATCAAACTGTCCAAAGAAACTTTGGTCTCATCTACTATTTGCGGCTTCAAGCTCAATTCAAACTCATCATCGATGTCAGCGTCTGCTTTGAGAGTTTTGTCGCTCATTTGCTTCTGTATCAGGTGCAGAATTTCCATAGAAGATGAATTTGGATCAGTTTGTAGTTGGCTTTGAACCGCTAAAAGACTTGCCTGTTTAAAACAAAGATAAATTGTTTTTAACGATTTAATTTGTATTTTTTACATAATTTGAAGGCTTACTCTTTTATAATTACAAAAATAATTACCTCTAACGACATCGCTTTGTATCTCCAGTATCTTAACCGCTTTCCAAACTTGTAAGACTTTTCCTCCTCGAGTAAAGTTTTAATTGCTCTGTCTTCAATTTGCGTACGAAGTTCCTCGATTTCTTTCTTCTTCGAGTTCAGCAAGGATTGAAAATAACTGAAAAAGATAAAGTTTATTAATACGCAATCTAGAATAAAATATTCAAATCAAAATGTGATTATTAATTCAGGTTTTAGTTGAACTAACCTTATATTGGAACCGGGTTGTTGTACTTCGTTTTGAAACTGCTTGTGCTTTTTCTGTTCTTCCTTTAGTTTCTTTTCCAAATCTGCGATTCTGTTTTTGTAAGCATCGACAAGTGTCGTTTCTTGTTCGACAGCTTCGATAGCCGAGTCCTCCCATTTTCTAATTAAGGCGGCTCTTTCGGTTTTTAAGACTTTGATTTCGTTCTGCTTGAAAAGATAAGATCGCTTCATTTCGAGGTAACTGGCCCGCATCGAGTTCATTTTTTCCATCATCATTTGTCTACGATCTTCCACCTCGGCAAATAAAGAATTCCCTATAAAAAATTGTATAATAACCAAAATGTTTTATATAATCTATTGAGTTATGTTATTGGAGTTTCTTATAGAAGATTGCATACCTTTTTTCGAACCAGCAGCAGGGGCAGTTTTTATTGTATTTAGTTCTATGCGACATTCTGCAAGTTCCTCCTGAGTACTTTCAATTATTTGGTCCTTTTCTTCCATTCTAATTTTGAAACCCTGAAATTTGTATTTTGTTAAAAACTCATATTTTAGACAAAATTATATTTTCATTAAAGACGTCTGATTCTTTTAGAAGGACTTCTAATTTTAGTAATTACCTGAATTATGTCTTGCAATTCGGAAGTTTGAGTTTCAAGAAATTTGCAAGTTTCTTCATATTCAAGGAGTCTATCATTTTTTTCTTGCAAAAGAGTCATAAGTTCCGTAATTTTCTTTTCTTGTATTTCTGACTCCTCCTCATAAATTGATTGTTCTTGTATAGCTGGCATTTTCATTTTTATTTTTAACTCTTCGATCTGATTTTGCATTTTTTCATTTTCGTTTATTTTAGAAATTAAATCTTCTTCAAGTTCTTCTATGCGAGCCTCGTAACATTTTCTTTCATGAGTGTGCCTAAATACATAATTTAGTCAAATTGGAGAACTTACACTTAAAAATAACATTCTTATCAGTTTTAAATTAGTTTTTAATAATTTTTTCTTACTTATCTGTGAGTTCTTTGACTTTCTGATCAATTTTTTCGGATTGTTGACTCGAAACTTCATCCAGGAGTTCTTTAACTTCCTTGTACATTGCATTCGTGGATTCCAATTCACGACGCAATATATGGATTTTTTGCTGGTATTCTTCATTTTTGTTTGTTAATTTAGTCACCTGATTTCTGAGTTCCGAAGTTTCTTGCAAAGATTCGTTTAATAACGAATCGACGCTGCAGTTTGTGAATGACACATCAGTCATTTTGAGGTTAGGATTCGTATATATCACAAATTTCTGGCTTTTCTGACGATTAATTTTGAATATTTAAATTTTTAAGTAAAAAGGTCCTAGTTTTGTAAAATTGACAAACTTGAGATCACTATTTTATTAAAATTGTTTTATTTTAAAACAGTTTAAAAATCAGAGTTGATCAGAGTGACTTGAGTCTCAAAGAACTTGTAACGGTCCTTTAAATTTCGAATGCTATTGTTTACATGTCACAGTCGGTAAAACAGGATGACGCGGGGGTGGATCGCATTTTTTCTGTCCCTTGGTATAATTAAATTAAATATTAATTTTAAAACATTATTATGTATTTGAAAATATAATTAATTTAATTTAATGAAAAATTATTTCATAAAAATTTACTAAATTTTTTAGATTTTAATATTATAGATTATAATAATATGGTTTAAATCTTTAATAAATATAATACTTATGTAGTTAAATAAATAATTTAAAATATTAAAGTATTGTAATTGAAAATTCTATTTGTAAATAAATCTATTATTTTATTTAAATTCTCCAATTCTACTATGAAGTTTTAAACTCTTTTCTTGTATATATTCATTTAATTTATAAATGTATATCTTTTTAATTTACAGACGACCTTCACTTTTCTAGTATCTCATTCGACAACGCCACACCAGTTGCTCGTACAGATTTTAAACAAAAGAGCGAACACGATGATGTCACGAGGAGAGAGACCCGGTGACTTTATCCTAAAAGTCTGTGGACAAGAAGAATTTCTCATTGGAGAATATCCTCTCATCCAATTCATCTACATTCAAGAATGTATATCAAGGGACAGTACACCCGTTCTTTTAGTTCTCAGCGTAGAAAACGTGCCTATGGATAAAGAAAATGCATTTGAAAATCCCGAAGCAGATACTCTTAAACGTGCGAGACCTTCCTTCTCCACATTAACGCTCCGTAAAAAGGGAAAACATATTTCAGTATGGAAAATAGAAGACCAATTTATGTTTAACGTTAATGGAATTTCCAGACTTAATTGCGATGCTGCTCACCGCACTGTCGAGGTAAATTTATTTCCAGGATTTAAATTTATTTCCAGTACTTTCTCTTGTTTATTATAATCTAAAAATATATTTTCTGTTTTTTTTTTTAGATTGGTCTGCAAGCGGGTCTATTCCACGGTGGAAAGTCCTTGTGCGAGAGTCAGAAAACCAAAGAGACGATAGTGAATTTGGATGGTAGTTGCGAATGGGAAGAAACGCTCAAGTTCGACATCAAAGTCAAGGACATACCCCGAATGGCGAGGCTTTGCTTCGTGCTATACGAGATCAGTAAGACTGCAAAAGGGCTCAAAAGTCGAAGACTGGTGAAGGACTCAAAACAAGAGTACTTCATAAACCCCCTCTGCTGGGCGAATACGACGATTTACGATTTTAAGAGTCAGTTCAAAACAGGCGCAATGACGCTCTACACGTGGACTTATGCTGAGGATATGCAGAATGAGGATCTACTTCATCCTCTCGGAACCGTAGTCTCCAATCCTCACATCGATCGTGCTGCCGCCCTGATGCTAACGTTTCCAAAGTAGGTGCAAAAGATCAAAATTTTAATTCTCAGAATCTCATCTTTATACTACCTTTTAATGCAAATTAATTAAAATAATCTCCGTTTCTGCTATGCTATTCAGTTATGGAAAGGACAAGTCCGTGCTCTATCCATCGCCCGAAAAAATGGTAGAGTACGCCGCGAAACTTCAAGAATCGTCCGAAGAGAGGATCGAGGAAGAACCTAATGAAGAATCAGACGCAAATACGCTTCAGCAATTGGATCAGTTGAGAGCATTAGCGGATAGAGATCCTTTACACGAGCTTCATGAACAGGAGAGAAAGACTATGTGGGTTTTGAGACATCACTGTTTGCGGAAGATACCAACTCTTCTAGCCAAACTACTTCATTGTGTTGAATGGAATGATCACAGGTAAAATAAAAAGAGAAGATGGATAAGAAATCATAGACGCAATAAAGTGTTTTCTCTTAATAATTTCTTATATCTTATCAGGGAAGTTGCAGAAGCTACTGCACTGATACAGCAATGGCCAAAACTATCAGCTGAAAGAGCCCTTGAGTTGTTGGATTACGCCTACGCGGATCAAAACGTTCGAAGCTTTGCTGTTCGATGTCTGCTTGATGTTAGTGACGAAGATCTTAGTCTTTTCTTACTTCAACTCGTGCAGGCCTTGAAACATGAAAATTATTTATCTTGTGAACTAACCGAGTTCCTTCTGAGACGGGCACTTAATAACCGAAGAATTGGACACTATCTGTTTTGGCATCTTCGGTAAATTTTATATAATTAAATAAATTATGCTTCTATTTTATTATTTTGTTTTGTGTTTAACTCTTTACTCTTCTTTTCCACAGATCGGAAATGCAAGTCGGTTCAGTGTCGGTTCGATTTGGCCTAATTCTCGAGGCATACTGTAGAGGAAGTCAGCAACACATGAAGTCGCTTTTCAAGCAAATGGAATGCCTGGACAAACTAAAAACGAGTATGGAACAGCTCAAATTGCGTGGGAAGGACCGCAAGGCCGTCTTGCAGGGTTTTCAAGATTTTATTCACGAACCTCACTGCCAGGAGGCTCTCTCAAATGTTCTAAATCCATTGGATCCAAGCTTTAGATGGAATCGAATTAAGTATGTCAATTTTTATTTTATATCTTGTTTTATTTTAAGTAAGAATTATTATAAAAACAGATTTAACATTAATTCTTTTTCGCGCTTTCAGAATCGAAAAATGCAGAGTAATGGATAGCAAAAGACGTCCTCTATGGCTTGCGTTTGAGAACATTGACCCCTATGGAGACGACATTTACATCATCTTGAAACACGGTGACGATCTGAGACAGGACATGTTAACGTTACAAATGTTGCGAATAATGGACAAACTCTGGAAAAGGGAAGGACTGGATTTACGCATGAATCCCTATGGTTGCATCTCCACTGAAAATCGAGTGGGTTTGATTGAAGTTGTGCTCAATGCGGAGACAATCGCTAATATACAGAAGGAAAAAGGAATTTTTTCAGCGACTGCTGCCTTCAAGTGAGTCTTTCTTTTCACTAATAATTTTCCTTGTTAGTTTTAACAATCTTCAAGTTTACTTATTTTAACTTAATATTCTCAGGAGAGGATCGCTTCTAGCTTGGCTGAAAGACCACAATCACACCGAAACAGAATTAAATAAGGCGATCGAGGAATTTACATTAAGTTGTGCAGGTTACTGCGTTGCAACTTATGTTCTCGGAATCGCTGATCGACACTCAGACAACATCATGGTAAAGAAATCGGGCCAATTATTTCACGTGGACTTTGGTCATATCTTGGGACACTTCAAAGAAAAATTCGGATTCAGAAGAGAGCGTGTACCATTCGTTTTGACTAACGACTTCGTCCATGTGATCAATAAAGGGCAAACGAAAAAGGGGCAAGCTGTCGAGTTTCAACGCTTCCAAAATTACTGCGAACAAGCCTTTTTGGTTTTGAGACGACACGGAGGATTGATTCTTTCGCTCTTCGCGATGATGATCTCCACCGGTCTTCCAGAACTTTCGTCTGAAAAGGATCTCAATTACTTGAGAGATACTCTTGTAAGTAAAATTAAATTACTTATTAATAATACTATAATTCATAGGCTACATTCTCAATATGTAAGCAGTCATAACACTTTCCTTAAAAAATATCATTTTTGTTTTTATAGGTACTCGAGATGTCAGAAAGCGAGGCACAGAAGCATTTCAGAAGTAAATTCGATGAGGCTCTTTGCAATTCGTGGAAGACTTCGCTCAACTGGGCCTCACACAACATGGCAAAGAACAACAAAACAATATAAATTCTAAATCGATCCTCTGCGGTAAGACTGTCTCGTTTTTAATCGCTAGGCAAATGTTAGACGAGAACAACTAATTTCTCAATTTCGACTTAATATTTTATTCTAAAGCGACGGCTCGATGGGTTTTTGCAAGACAACGAGTGTCATCAGCTCTCGTACTTTTTACCGTCGATTTGAAAATGCATCGAATCGTGTCTAGCATTGTGATAACTTAAAGCAATATGTACTGGCTAGAGCGCAATTTTGTTGCATCTTTTTCCACGGATATACCTAGAGACTAGAATAGATTTCACAGAAATATGCTCGACCATTTCTACTTATGTGGAAAATTCTATAAATAAGGAAATCGACGAAGGTCTTGCGAAATTCTTTCGCCCTTATTCAAAAAGCTCAGATGTATTCGCTTGTATGGAGATACGTTTGAATCCAATGATGCGGAAAATATTATATAATTCTAACAGTTATAATTAATGAGAATGTAAAAGTACATTATCATTTTGTAGTAAATCGCATCATTCGGATTCTTGTAAAAAGTATAACGAATACAAAAACTTACTTTGAACTTCTTCGACTGATAGCGAATGGTGTGAAAATGAGGGATAGTTAATTTAAAGTGTAAATAAATTAGAGTAAATCGCTGTAGAAACAGTCTCTACGAGCACTGATATGATTAAAGTGGATGATTAATAGGAAATGAACCAATCACAAAATAGCACCCGACGTTTTATAGAAGCGTCGCTCGAAATGCAAAGTCGTTGATTTTGAAAGGAATTCAATGAAATTTGTGATAATAATAAAATACAACCGGAAGCGGAAAGGGATACAAAGAAGAAAGTCTCAGTTTACTTTTTTTCACTTTACATATTTTTTTGGTTCAGTTCTCTTCTTTGCCCAGATAGTCAATCTGCTGGGTTTTAAAAGCTATAAGGCAAAGTATTAAGATTTACATTCTATGAAAAGTATTTTGTTAAAGATTAAAGATAACGCGACTTGCTCGGAAAGCAATGCGGAAATGAACAGACTTTTCTTTACACTTTCCGCAAGTATATAATTATATAATTAAATTTTATCTTTTTCGAATCAAAGTCTGAGCGATTTTGATTATGCGAGAAATTGAGTAGCACAATTTTGGACAAGCGTATACTGAAATGAAAGCGCGAGGCTGGCTTTGAAAAGTTTGAGAAATTAGTAAATTTATAGAAAATAATTCTTTCATATTCTCTTCAATTTGGGAATCCACAATCAAAAGATTTCAATTTGATATTCCGTTATTCTAGTAGTTTAGGAACATCTCATAGGAACATCAACATAGCTTGTTTAAAAAGTAAATCTCTTACCAAACTTGATAAAAAATTGAAATTGTTTCGTGAGATTTTCACAAAACAAATAGAATTTTCCAAACTTGTCAAGGTATATATTCCTCAGCGCTGTGAAGTGATAGTAAATTCTTACATAAAATATATTTCTTTATAAGAAAAGTTTTGTTAAAGGTGATGAGTGATTATTGCTCACACCGTTGGAGAAGTCGGAAATCGTACGTTCTACTCAATTGGCCAGTATCTCCTGGTCTTTAATGCTGTAAAATTTTTACTTCCTTGTGCGCTAATTGTTTATAAGATTTCACAAAATTCTTAGGTATAGATAATGTTACTTTTTAAGTCTCATTTCATGTTGTTAAGTTACAAGAGAAAATTTTGTTAGGCAATTATGAAAATTGTATTAGGTAATCCTTTTGTAACTTGGAAATTGAAACAAAATGAGGCTTTGATGGGGAAGAGTTGGATTAATTTGACAAGATAAACTGTACATTTGAAATTTTAATTTTAATGACAGTTGCTCATCGTAGATACATTTAGGACTGATTTCTTCGCAAGATAAAATTTTTCATTGTAATGAAAATGATCAAAATGAAAAAGTTGGATTCTTTGAAAAATTTTGTCGCTTTTGAAGAAACATTTAATCTTTAATCCGCTCTTTCTCAGTAGTAACTTGAAATTTGTATATCACTAAAATTATGCAATTTACAATAGAAAATTTTTCCTTTTCGTTTTTAGATTTAGGGTTTCTTTCCTCGAACGAGATTAGCTGAAATTGAATAGTTTTCTCTTCTGGAGGAGAAAAAGTCAGAAACAGAAAAATTTTCTCATTTCTGACTTTCAAATAGATAGGATTGTCGAATTCACGTCGAGTTTAGTTCTTCATGATCAATAAATTTTCGTAATTGAAGAAAAGAATGAAGTTATGTTTTAATATCATTGTAAATACCGACAAGCATATAAAAATACCAAACTCATTGTACGTCAGCGTTATTTATAAAGTCACTGTACGAAGTAACGAACAAAATAAAAATGTAATACGTAAATTAGTTTTGGCTAGATTTTTTTTCTCGATAGGCACATATTTATTTGTTTCTTCTTTTTTTTACGTGATTTATTTTAAAAACTAAAATTTAATGATTCCTTTTTTTTTCATTTTCAGATTTTAATCCGTATTAATTTCTTCGATAACTATTCTTAAAGAATAGAGAACGAATTGCGCTGATAAGAAAAAGAGAAATGATGATTTGGAAATATTGCTAGTCTTCTCAACTTAAGAGTTCTACATCGAGGAGGAAAAATATGAGACCGTCAGTTAAGTCGCAGCACTCGTCGCGGCAGTGACTAGACTTGTCTCTAGAATGAAATCGCGAGTGATTCTCAGGTGTGAATTTATATTTTAGATTCATATTTTTAAGCGTAATTATTTTTTAAAACATTTAAAATAATAGTAATGAAATAAAAAACTTTTAAAGATCCCTTTTGATTAAAAAGTGCCTAAAAGGGAAGAAAATTAAAGAATTTTTAATAAAGATATAAATAGAAGGTAAACATACAAAACGTGTCAAAAATAGCAACATTTTTATTAAAAAGTTGTTTGATAAAAAAGAAATACAACTCTCTAAAAGTAGATAAAATTATATAAATATAAAGGAGCGTGATAAACTCTTTCACTTATCATTAAAGATAATGATTTTTCGCCTTTGACTATTTGTTTACGTTTTGCGCTTATTTTCAATCATTTTTTATGCTTTTAATTAATTTTTCCCATAATAAGGTTCTTTGTGAGAACTGAATGGTTTATATTGTTTAAAGCTCCTTACGTAAATGGCACTCGTTACATAAGTCAAGCAAAATACCATAAAGTAGTCATAAAAGTTCTGCGGTAAACCAGCAATTATAACAGAGATAAATAAAAATAATAAACGTTCTTTTCTTTTGTAGCACATTTGGTTAATTAAACTTGAATTTAAACAAAATTGAAACCGGTTTTTCATAAAATATTTTAAATTATATGTAGATAATAAAAAAATTTTAATAGTAGATTATTGTTTAATTTGTATTAAGAATAGATTTTGCTTAATTAAATTTAATAATAAATTATTTTATTTTGAAAGGATTGCCTAGAATTTATACGGAAATTAATGAATCTAACATGCAGGATGTGGCTTGAAATTGGATATATATACACAAGTGAGAAGGGTTTTAACTTAAAGCAGATAGAGTACCATAAAAATAGAACAATTTTAATTAAACACTAATTTTTAATTAATTACGTTATTTTTAAATAATCTTTTGAAAATATGAAATCAGAATTAATTATCAACTTCCAGGAATTTAATTAATTCATTACCTTTATCAATGACTAATTTTAATATTTAATGATGGTGCAAACTAATTGTTTCTTTAATTTCACAATTGAAAGGAAAGACAATATGGAGTGATGAAAATGGAATCAGAGAGTAACTTACAAAGAAGTGGTTGATTGATTGTGCAATCAGTTAGTGAAGAAAAGCAGAAAAAAGTTGTGGTGACTGGATTCAACAATTTTTACACCGAAATTTAAATTTTATTTGAAAAAGGAAATTATTAATTTCCAAAATGCCTACCAACAACGAAACGGAGCCATTGATGTCCGCTACCTCAACTTCAGTTGGAAAACAAAGGGTTTCTTATCGATCAGTTGTTTTTGTGAGTGAAATAATTTAAAAATATATTTTTCTAATTTCTAACGAGAAACATGAATTTACTGCTGTATTTAATATATTTTTTAATAGGGATGAAATATAAAATTAAAATTATTCTAGTAATACATTTTTATTTACAGTTAATAGCAATATTGAGTCTATCCCTTTTGTTTAATAAATTATGGACTATTCATTCAATTTTAAAGTAATTTTCGAAAATTATTACAAAAGGGGAATAGGCTGGAATGATGAGAGTGAAAAGACTGCTGAAGCCCCATCGAGAAATAATGTTTGAGAGCTGCATTTGGTTTCTCAGTAGAAATTGAACATCTGTAGACAAAAATGATTTATTTCAGTCAGTCAATCTAATATGATTTTTTCACTACATTAACTACCTTTTTTTAATCCTTAAATATTTCTCCTTAAAAATTTTAACTTTAAACTTTTGTTATTTTTATCTACTCAATACTATTGTTTGCTAAAAGAATTATTTTTTTTTTTTATTTAAAGGATTCTCATCTTGGGATCACATCCCAAAACACACCAGAAGCATCTTTGCGGATGGAACCCATTGATAATTCAGGAAAAAGTCAAGGTGGAGATTTGTATGACAAAATAACTTATACTTGGAGTGATGTAAATGTATACGCAGCAACCAGAAATGAACGTTTTTGGGATGGAATATTTTGCAAAGCTTCCCAAAGACCAGTCCAACAAAAACATCTTCTTAAGGATGGTAAAATTGTTCAGTTTTCTATTTAAATTCAAATTTAAGTATTAATCACCCCCTTTTTTAATTTAATCATTTGTAAAAGTTTCCAACATCGGTTCTTTTTAGTATGTGGAGCAGCATATCCTGGTGAATTACTAATCATCATGGGATCCTCTGGTGCTGGAAAAACAACTCTTTTAAATGCACTAACTTTTCGTTCGGGCCGAGGGGTTACAACTTCTGGAACCATGGCTGTAAATGGGCAAAAAGTCACCTCCAGTGTTCTCACTTCTAGAATGGCTTATGTCCAGCAAGATGATCTTTTTGTTGGTACTCTCACTGTCCAAGAACATTTGCTTTTTCAAGCTATGGTGAGGATGAACAAGGAAATTCCTTTCAGACAGAGGGTGCACAGAGTCGATGAAGTCATTTCGGAGGTTCGCATTTCATATTTAAAAAAAATATTAAATAGAATATATGATATATTCAAATAACTTTATATGATTTTTTCAGCTCGCATTAACCAAATGTAGAAATACAGTCATAGGAATACCAGGAAGAATAAAAGGACTTTCAGGTGGAGAAATGAAAAGACTTTCCTTTGCTTCCGAGGTTTTAACGGATCCTCCACTTATGTTTTGTGACGAACCCACTTCTGGTCTTGATTCTTTCATGGCACATCAAGTCGTTTCCGTTTTAAAAACATTAGCAGGTACAAAATTAGAATATCTATTCAAGATTAATTGTATTAAAACGTTTGTATATTTTAATTGTTTTACAGCACGGGGAAAAACAATTGTAGCAACTCTTCACCAACCATCTTCTGAACTATTTGCGCTTTTCGATAAAATTCTTTTAATGGCAGAAGGAAGAGTCGCATTTATGGGAACTGCAGAACAAGCCTGCTCATTCTTCAAGTCGTAAGTTTCATTTATTTTACTTGAAATCCCCAGTCAAGATTCACGAAAATTTTATTATATAAGAAATTAATTTTATTAAAAGAGTTGAGGACCTCAAACTCCTTAAGGAAAAAATTCAGATTATTTCGAAAGAATTGAATTTTCTTTTACTTACTGGATATTTTGGATTGTAAGAAAAATAGTTTTGATATTATTGATAAGAATTTAAAAACGAAAAGTTTAGGAGCAGCTTGCCCGAGTAATTACAACCCTGCGGATTACTTTATACAAATGTTGGCTGTTGTTCCTGGACAGGAGATTTCCTGTCGTCACTCGATAAATACAATTTGTGACACTTTTCAAAAGAGTGATATGGGAACGAAAATTGCCTTGGAGGCTGAAACAATTCAAGGTGAATATGAAGATTTAGTGGATTGGAAAACTGGTTCTTTGAGAGGAACTTCGCCATACAAAGCTTCCTGGTGTGAACAATTTCGAGCAGTGCTTTGGAGATCATGGCTTTCTGTCATCAAGGAACCAATTCTCATCAAAGTTAGGCTCTTACAAAGTGTGGTATGTTAATGTCCATAAATCTCAATATAAATTATTATACAAAAATAAATTTGCAGAAATAAGATTTTAAATTTTGCAGATGGTGTCTCTCTTGATTGGGGTAATATACTTTGGACAACGTTTAGATCAGGATGGAGTGATGAATATTAATGGAGCGATCTTTATTTTCCTCACAAACATGACTTTCCAAAATGTATTTGCAGTCATTAGTGTAAGAGAAAATTCTTTCCATTATTTTCTATTGAGAAACTACATTGAAAAATATAACAATGAAGTTTTCTTTTTAATTTTCTTTTTTTTTTCTTTTTTTTTTGTTTAGGTTTTTTGTGCTGAGTTGCCAATTTTTTTACGAGAACACCGGAATGGAATGTACAGAACAGATGTTTATTTTCTCTGCAAAACTTTGGCGGAAGCACCAATATTTATTGCAGTGCCTCTTATTTTTACATTCATCTCTTACCCGATGGTTCGACTTTATCCTGGGGTAGATCACTTTTTCATCGCTGCTGGGATCGTCACTTTAGTAGCAAACGTTGCAACTTCATTCGGTAAATATATTTTCTCAAATGAATAATTTAAAAATTCCTTAGTTAAAAGTTAAAAGTTTTTATTTATATTTATTAGTGCATTGCAGGAGGTTCTTTTCGCAAAGTTCGCAAGGTCACATATTTACGATAAAACTTGGTATAACTTCTAATAAAATTCTTCATTAAAATTTGTTTCTAAATGATAAAAATTATTTCAGTAATTTGTTTCTTTTCTGAGGTGGCCATTTTATTGAGATAATTTTTTTGCCTCTCGAGTGATATAACTAACTACTGATATAATATCAACTCATTTTTAATATGTATGTGAAGATGATACCACGCAACAACGTGATAAAGATTTGTTTTCAATACATGAACATTAAATTTTTTTAGATTCTCTTCATATCTTAGGCATTGAGAAAATTGTGGTTGCATTATTATTAATTTAATTTTCATGATTAATATTTATTTAATGTAAGGTAAGCTATACAAAGCTACACAAATGTTGATATTTTGTATACATAATTGCGTGTATGTCCTGAAGGAATTAAGTTGGCAACATGTTTGAGTGATATTTGATGCGCTTTTTAAATGTAAATATGTATTTACTTGCACATGATAGAATTACTCTATTCTCATATTACACGGGAGCTCAATAGACATGGTTGTGATATTCAATGTTTATTTATAGCGACATATACTTATATAATAGATATAAAATTATGTGTATGAAATAGATGGTTATACGATCAGAAAATCGCAACTATTTCTTTGGTATGCGATCCACCAATTCCAAGTATATCAAATGCAATATGCAATTCATTTAATTGATAATTTTTATTTTTTTATTTTCAGGATATCTTATTTCCTGTGCAAGTACAAGTATTTCAATGGCTCTATCAATAGGACCTCCAGTCATTATTCCATTTTTACTTTTTGGTGGATTCTTCCTCAACACAGCGTAAGTGTTTAACAGAGAGAAAAAGTAATAGTTTGCTGAATTGAAAAATGAGAATAAATCTTAAATTAATTAAATTTTTTTCAAACAGATCCGTGCCAGAATATTTTAAGTGGTTTTCGTATTTGTCCTGGTTTCGTTATGGCAACGAGGCTCTACTTATTAATCAATGGGCAGAAGTGGATTCTATTGCCTGTACCAGAAGTAATGCAACTTGTCCAAAATCTGGTCATGTGGTTCTCCAAACTTACAATTTTAAGGAAGTGAGTTAAAAAAATATTTAACAGATATAATTTAAGGAATTATATCTGTGACACATTTTATCACTTTGTATATAGATATTTATCTTCTTGTTTTCAATTTTTTGAAATATTACACTCAGTTGAGGTTTCTAATATAACACAATTTTTTTTCATGTTATGTTAATAACGAAAAACTTGATTTAGAGCACAAATATCCTGTTACAAAAAATATGGTTGAAACTAACACTGTTCTATTTTATTTAATATTATATATTATTCCAGGAGCTTTAGTCAAAATAAGAAATTATTAATCAGTCGTCTTTATTTCTAATTTCAGGAGGACTTCTTATTGGATATCACAAGTTTGATTTCCCTCATAATTGTTTTCCGATTTTTAGCATTTCTGGCTTTACTTTTGAAAACGTATCGCGCAAAATAAATTGATTAATTTATTTTAAACGTGAATCAATCAATAATGAGAAAGAAATTAAATGTCTGACTTCAAAATTTGGTCTGCAAGTAGAAGTATTAATTTTGATGTTAAAGGAAGGTTGCAAATTGGAATGCTTTCAAAGAATTTGAATTTTGATTTAAATTTGATTTCTTTTAAAAAAAAGAGTATAATATATTAATGACTGAATGTGAATGTACAAAATTTGTATTGTGAACGTATCAGTATGTAGATTAAATTAATCGATTTTTCTATAACAAATCTAATGAGTACATATCTACAAAAGTAATATATATTTTTAGGATAAAATAAACTAATTTATTACACAGAAGACTATTTATTTCCAAATCCCTAATTTATGAATATAAGGTTTTGTATTTACAAAATATGCATTTTTTTCAATCTCTTGAATATATTTGTTAAAATAATAAACTTAAATCATTTCTGACGGATTGTACCACAAGTTGACTCGAGTAATTAAAAAAAGACAGATTTTCTATCGTAGTTTCCTGTCCGGTAATTAACCGCATTGACATCAGTATCATTGTAAACCGGTTTTTACTGACACCGTGTGATCACACCAGAGGAAAAGAGTTCCGTAACCACCCCGAAAATTCTGGATAAAAGTCAATGGTTTATTTTTTTATTTTAGAAAATTTTAAAATTGAGAGCAATTAAAATTGGAAATTAGATCCCCTAATGTTTCTTATTTTCTGACGATATTAAAAAATACATTTTCTAGAAATGTAGATCAGTTAGCGATTTTTTCAAATCAATTTAAATTTATCAGCGTTTCAAAATTAAAGTTCCATAATTCTAAATATCTGAATAAAATTATTTTATTTACTAATTTCAGACTTATAGTTGAAGGTATTTTATACGACTTTTTTTTAATCTGGTTTAGGATATTATATAGAATTTCACCGAAACTGCGAGTCTTATGGTGGATGCAAATGTCAAATCGATAATCTACATTATTATTCTGCATTATTCTCCATTGGAAGATCAATACGGAATCGAAATCTGGATTGACCACAGGGCATCGAGAGAAAAATGGCTCTTCCGATACGTATTTGAGACTCGAGAAGATTATGGCATGTAATAGAAAACCGAAACCCTATACGTTCGAGGTGGCTAATGTATAGTAGGTACTACCACTTCGAACTGTCAACAGAAATAATCCACTAATAAAGAATTGCATAAAAATATATGACTGTATAAATAAAAAAAAAAAAACTGTAGGTATAAATATAAAAAAATATTGATAAATTCCAATAAAAACCAGATTTTTTGGTAATTGACTTTAGGGTTGCTACAGAAGTTCAGTTTTCTAAAATATCAGAAATTTTCCAAGTTTTTTAGATCATTTTTTGGAATTGCCGACAATTTAATTCAATTGAAATTGGAATGCAATTGAAATCGAACAATTTTGATTTAGATATTGAAAATTTTAGATTTAAAAATTAAAGGGTTCCAAATCAACAATATTAACATTAAAAACATTTGTATTAGTAATTCTTTTAATTAAAAAATAAAAAAAACGTGATCACTTCTTAGTCTATCGAAAACGATAAATTATGGTATCTTTAATTAACAATAAAATGAATAAAATCCTACGGCCCTGAATTCTGTTCTGCAAAGTTACATATTCTCCTCCACTCTCTATGAGTTCCTTGCTTACTCCCGCAGTGCTAAGGTTTCCTCGAGTTCGAACAGGCGGATGGCACCCGGCAATTCGAACCGGTGTACGCGATATTATATTTTTTAAATGTAAACAAATATTATAAAAAAATCGAAAGAAAAACGAAAAAAAATCGAATTTCGAAAAATATAAAGCGTTCTCCCGGGCGGGGGTCGTTTGCGATGTTTCAAAAATCTTCTAAGGATTTTAGAGGTGAATCCGGTGTACGGGGTGTAACCCTCACCTGGCGAAATCTCAGTGTTTATGCATTGGAAAGAAATCGATCGACTTGCAAACAATTGATCAATAATGGTAGGTTTTTGTGAATTTTTATGATAAAAAAGAATTTTAAAAAGTTTTAAATATCCTCACGATTTTCAAATTTATTTTAGTGAGGGGTGTATTAAAACCTGGAGATCTTACTGCTATTCTAGGAGGAAGGTAATATTTTTTGTTTTTAATTTTAATATCTTTGACATTCTTAATAATAATTCTATAATATTCATAATTACTCGACAGTGGATCAGGAAAAAGTTCTCTGATGACAGCTTTAGCTTTCCGAACTCCTCGTAAGTATGAAAATTCGCTTCAAATTCTGATTAAATATTTTATAAATTATTCAATAAAATAGCTGGAGTCGTCATTCATGGGGAAATCAGAGCAAATGGAAGGGAAGTGAATTTATCTTATATGAGACACCATAGTGGATTTATGCATCAGGAAGACGTCTTTATAGGAACAATGACAGTGTCAGAACATCTTTGGTTCATGGTATGATTTTTTGTAAATAATTATTAAAAGAAAGAATTAATTCTTCATTATTTTAAATTAGACTAACTCAAATCAAGCTTCGCTCTAATTTTGTAGTATTTCTATGACCACAGCGTTAATCATTTTATTTTATTGTTTAAATTAAATTGAATTTTGTATATTTTATATTAATATTCACTAGGCTCGAATGAAATTGGATAGGAGAATGGCGACTCGAGAAATTAAGCTCCGAATAGAAGGTCTTCTACGTGAAGTGGGTCTTGCTGCGAGAGGCAATGTTCGAATTGGAAGCGGTGGAGACGATAAAGTGTTATCAGGTGGAGAACGAAAAAGACTTGCTTTTGCCACCGAGGTAAAATTATTAATGAAATTATTATTACCCATCTATTTGGAATAATTTGAATTTAGATTTAGATTTATATTTTTAATCCTATTATCAATTACTTATAACTCATGAAAATTTCTATTTTTTTAAATAGCTTTTAACCGATCCGAGGATTTTATTTTTGGATGAACCAACAACTGGCCTTGACGCACATTCAGCTAGTTTTTTAATGTCACAATTGACTTCCATTGCTGGTCGAGGACGAACCGTCCTTTGTACAATTCACCAGCCTAGTTCAGCGATTTTTAATCTTTTTCACAAAATAATTCTGGTTGCTGATGGAAGAATAGCTTTCGCTGGATCGAATGAACAAGCTCTTCAATTTTTTGCAAAGTAGGACATTTTATTAGAATTTGATCAAAAACATCATTCTGACTGCAAGATGATTCACGTCTTTTACTTTATTTGATTTATTTTAGCCTGGGTTACGAGTGTCCGGTTTCGTACAACCCGGCAGATTTTTTGGTAGCAACTTTGGCAATTGCACCAAATGAGGAAGATAGTAGCCGAAAAGCAGCTCAAAGAATTTGTGACACTTTTCTCTCTAGCGATGCTTGTAAAGAAATTGATGTTACTATTCAACTTGAACTACACGTCGGAGGAACTTTTTCCGTAAATAAAAATTTTTTGCTAAATAATCATTTTTAATCAAGAGAAAATTATTATCCTTGCTTATTAATTTTAGCAAAGAGCAGAATCTGATGAGATCGGGGGCTTGTAAGTTTATTTATGCAAAAATTATATTCAATTTAGAAATGTCGTATTTCATATTTTTTAACAATCATATATTTTTTTAGTAAACAACCCCATTGTTGGACAAGAATGTTTTGGCTGACACATCGAGGATTTATGCAGGTTTTACGAGACCCATCGGTACAACTTCTTAGGATCGTACAAAAAATGGTAGATATTATATTAATAACACTAAAATTTAATTTAAATTTAAATTTAAAAAAATTAAATTAACGTTTCAGAGCGTAGCAACTGTGGCAGGTCTTTGCTTTGTAGGGGCGGTCAAATTAGATCAATTAGGTGTCCAAGCAGTTCAAGGAGTAATTTTTATTCTTGTTGCTGAAAATACTTTTTTTCCCATGTATGCTACTTTGGAATTAATTCCTCAAGAATTACCTCTTTTCCTAAGGGAAT
Source organism: Synergus magnus (assembly GCA_032275165.1). NCBI lineage: Eukaryota > Metazoa > Arthropoda > Insecta > Hymenoptera > Cynipidae > Synergus > Synergus magnus. The sequence goes on from JAUESH010000039.1 coordinate 9,931,852, forward strand.
ACCGAGCTGGAATGTATCCTGCTTATATTTATTATACTGCTAGAATGTTGTCATTGGTAAGTAAAATATCAAAAACGAAAAAAATATATGTATAATAATAACATATACTTTATATTATAGACTCTCTTCAATAGTTTCCTCTTATTTGAAATAAAATTTCATTCTTATCAGATTCCAGGATTAATTATCGAACCTATATTATTTGCTGTGGTTGTTTATTGGTTGGCGGGTCTTCGAGACACCATAGAAGCATTTTGCCTCACGCTACTTGTTGTAATTTTTACCATGAATGTTTCAACTGCCTGCGGTACGTTTTTTTTTGTTACAATTTTTATGGATTAATTTTTATTGCAAATAATAATTGAAATTTATATCTTTTTCGTAGGATGCTTTTTTTCAGCAGCTTTTGAAAATGTTCCCGTGGCTATGGCTTATCTGGTGCCCTTCGATTATCTTTTAATGGTCACAATGGGACCCTTTGCGAAACAAGAGTATTTTAAGGCTTTAATTTCATAATTTATTTAATAAGTTTCTTCTAACGAATTGAAATAGACTTTAATTAAATTTTTAATTTATTTTCAGATCACTTCCAGTTTATATTCGATGGGTCAAATATATCTCTTGGCTTTTACACTCTACAGAGGCTCTTTCGATTGTTCAGTGGACAAATATACAAAATATATGCAAGTATCATAGAAATAATTTAATTATTTCAAATCAATTATTGTGAGTCTTTTTAGAGCACTTCGAATTATTTTTACTTTTATTTAAAATGTAGCATGTGAAGCGAACAATCCAGACTTGCCATGTATGATGGATGGATCTGCTGTTCTCGAATACTACGACTTTAACGAGAATAATTTCTGGCATGATCTTATCTTAATGGCCATAATCTACACAATTTTTCACCTTCTAGGATATATTTGTCTATGGAAACGATGCCGTGACAAATAAGAAAAAACTCAACTATCAATAGTATTTAAGAACGTAGACTTTACCACCTACGCCGAATGAAAATGTAAATTATCGATTTAGATAAGTATTAAAATAATTAAATTTTTATTTAATAGAAAAACTCCTAAGTGTTTAGACCTATTATCTTCTTATTGCAAGTTATTCTTCATTAAGTGAAATTGATTACCATGAATGAAATTATATACAATCACCGATTAATTCTTCGGAGTAGATTCGTAGCTACAGGAACACAGCTCCTCTGATAATTCCATGGAGAGAGGGCTGTTGAATAATTTCTGGAAGAACAATTCATCGTTCGCATTATCTTCAATCTGATTAAAAATATCATCTTCTTTTCTGCGAGCACTTTCTGTAGCTATTATGGTATCCACTGATGAAATAGTCACGATAGTTTTTTCATCTGACGAAGAAAATTCAGAAATACTTTCAGATTTAGCATCATTTTCTACGGTGACTTCATCCAGAATAGACTGAAAGCTTGCGATTGAGTATGCGTTAGAAGAAATCACTTGAATGTCCTCATTCTTTTTCGAAAAGTCCTTTTTGGAAGCAAAGCCGAAATTGGAGGGATCCTTAGAGTCCGGCATTGCAAGTTGTTCTTGAATTCGACCAAGACTCGGTGACTTCTCTTTATTTTGGGAAAAGTTTGTGAATGGCGTTTGTATTGAATTTTCAGGAGGTCCACCAAGTCCTAGAGAAAAACTTAAATTTGCGGTATTAAAGGACGATAAGCTCTCCTGATTGTTATTGTCTATTGAATTTCGGGAAGCCTCGTTATTTTCGGTGTTTGGTTCAATTTTTGATCTTTTGGACGAAATGCTTCGTGACTCCATTCTTCTTTGGCTTGAATCCCTAGAGATGCTGATATGCGAGCAGCTGAAAGTCTGAGACCTTGAATTTTTGGTAATATTGTCTGAATCAGGAAGCCAAGTTCGTTTCGAAGTCCTCGAATGAGAGGATATGTTATTTGAATTTGTCTCCTCCAGGCGGCTGACTTTTGAAATGTTTGATGTCTGAAATAAGAAACAAAGATTTATTTGATTTTGCTAAAAATATCCAAATTTTGCAGCAAGACTGAATTAAATAATTTTTAAATGTTAAGAAAATGCTCACCTCTGATCTAGAGCTGAATAGACTCTTATTTCTCGATATGTTATTTGAATTTGTCTCTTCTAGGCGGCTGAGTTTTGAAAAGTTTGATATCTGAAATAAGAAACAAAGATTTATTTGATTTTCCTAAAAATATCCAGATTTTGCAGCAAGACTGAATTAAATAATTTTGAAATGTTAAGACAATCTTCACCTCTGATCTAGAGCTGATTAGACTCTTGTTTCTCGTATCATTAAACTGAAAATCGCTCAACTTTAAAGAAAATTTTTCAGGGTTGGCTTTTTCTTTCGAGAAACCAAATTCGTACAACGTCGAATTTTGCAATCCGGAGAGAGATTTATTCAAGGGTCTTAATTTCCTCAAATTGTTGCTAATCGACGGAGACTTTTCCTTTTTGAAAAATGCAAAGTTGCTGATGTCTGTGTTTGTCTGACTTGAACTCTGTTCTCGAGTTTGTTTAACTTTATTCATGTCAATATGATAACTAGAAGTTGGTCTGATCCGAAGTGGTATTTTGAAGGGAGATTTTTGATCAGGTTCTTGAGAGATGACATTTTTCTGCTGAAGAGAGGTCTCGCAGTTTGGATTTTGTGAGACATTGGGCTGATTCGAATGCTGAGGTTGAGACTGTTGAAGATTTAGATTAGAGGCGATCAACTCCATTCGATTAGAATGGTCACATTTCTGAAGATTTGACTGCTGATCAAATTGTTGAAGATTACGTTGATATCCAGGGTCTTGAAAATAAGACTGATGACCAGGTTTTGGAAGTTCAGATTCATAGAGTTGAGGAACTTTGTTCGTCTGAACAAAGTTCTCTGTACTATTCAGAGCTCCATGTTGACTTTGGAGAACATTTAAGAATTGGCTACTGCTTTGGTGAGCGCTAAAAATTCCAGTATCGTTTTGGGTAGGTCCATTGTTCGTTTGGATAGGATTCGAAACTTCAGAATTATTTTGAAGAACATTCGATACAACTTTACCACCCCAAAAATGGGATATTTCGGGATTGAATTGATCAATTTTGGACATTTCCGGATTATTTTGATAACTACATTTTTGAAGATTGAACTGCTGATCGGATTCTTGAAGATTACATTGATATCCAGAATCTTGAAACTGTGATTTATAACCAGATTCTTGTAAATAAAACTGATTACCAGGTTTTGGAAGCTCAGATTCATAGAGTTTCAGATGATTAGTAGCACACAACTCCAACTGATCAACATTTCGAGGAACTTTGTTCGTTTGAAGAACATTGTACTCTGTAGTATTCAGAGCTCCATGTTGACTTTGGAGAACATTCGACAACTGGCTACTGCTTTGGTGAGCGCTAAAAATTCCAATATCGTTGTGAGTAGGTCCATTGTTCGTTTGGATAGGATTTGAAACTGCAGAATTATTTTGAAGAACATTCGATACAACTCTACCACCCCAAAAATGGGACATTTCGGGATTGAATTGATCAATTTTGGACATTTTCGGATTATTTTGATAACTACATTTTTGAAGATTAAACTGCTGATCGGATTCTTGAAGATTACATTGATATCCAGAGTTTTGAAACGGTGATTTATAACCAGATTCTTGGAAATAAGACTGATGACTAGGTTTTGGAAGCTCAGATTCATAGAGTTTCAGATGATTAGTAGCGTACAACTCCAGATGACCAACATTTCCAGAAACTTCTTTCGTTTGAAGAACATTGTACTCCATATTATTCAGAGCTCCATTTTGACTTTTCAGAACATTTGACGATTGGGTTCCGTTTTGGTAAGCGTTAAATATGTCACTATTGTTTTGGACAACATTTGAAGTACCATTGATCTCATGCATTTCCAAAGCTCCATCGATCCTTCGGACAGGATTCGAAACTTCAGAGTTACACTGAAGAATATTCGAAACAACTCTACCTTCCAGAAAATGAGAAACTTCGGGATTGAATTGAACAATTTTGTGAGATTCGGAATTACTCTGAAGAAGATTCGTAGCCGCCTTTGGTGGATGAACATTTAGAGTCTTCTGAGAAAAGTTTCCAGTCGGGAATTGTACGTGTTGCCTGCTGCGTACAGATTCTATCACGAGTTGGACGTTTTCAGATGTGTATTGTTGCGAGATGATCAACTCCATGATTTTGGCTACACAGGCATAACATTCTTTTTCCCAAGAAAGTTCTGGTGCTTGGATAAATGAAGGGGGCTGGAATTTACAAATTATAAAATTTTTATTTGAAAACGTTTCAAAAAACGATGTGATTAAACTGATATTTTACTGTTACCTTAATGTCTTTGGCTATTTGCTGAACGAGTTGTTTAGCCTTTTCGATAACAGATTTTGGCATTCGAGAAGCAGAAGCAGCAGAGATACCGTAATTTTCAACGTCGGTAACTCCAATTTTTAATTTGTGAGTATACTTCAATCCCCATTTATCCAATTCGTTAGGCACACATTCGAAGTAATGGCTAGAATATTAGAGAAATGGTTAATAATACATTGATTAGGTATTATTTAATAATCATAAAGTGAGTTGAACTCACTTGACAACATTGTGGTAGAGTTCAGTTAGTTTCGTTAAATAAAGAAAATGTGTGCAGTTGAAGATAAAAGCTGTGGACTGAAGGAGATTTTCACAAATCGCAAAGGCAAGGGCTGTGCCTTCTTCCGCGTTAGTGCTTCTGCAAATTTCATCCATGATGATCAGAGACTTCGGGGTGACGAATTGTAAGATGTACTGGATTTCTTTTATCTGATGGATGTAATAAAAAAACAAGTCAATTATAATTTTCTTCTACTACATTTTACGGTTTTTGGAACTTTGTGAAGGAAATTCTTTGGCAAAAATTATATTACCTCCTGGACAAAAGCAGAACAGTTGCTCTCGATGTCTTCTTGAGAAGGACACAATCTGCAAAATATCCGATCTGCGATTCGAATCTTTGCTTCCGTCGCTGGGAGGTAGCAACCAATCTTAAAATAAAAATCAATTTCAGAAGTATAAAATATAACGAAAAATTAGACATTATTTTTAATTTATGTTACATTGTCTACCTGAGCCATAATATTCAAGAGCACCACTTGTTTTAAATAAGTCGTTTTGCCACTCATATTTGGTCCAGTTATGTTGTGGAAATTGTAAGCAACCGAAGATTCCTGTAAAAGAAAAGGTTTTATTTAACAAAAAATTCAGATAATAAAATGAAAGTAACAAAATTAGAAGAAAAGCTTACGATGTCGTTTGGCCTTGGAAGTTCAGTGGCCAGAATATCTAGAATAGGATGTTTGGCGTTTATCACTCGAAGACTTTCTCCAAAAATGGGTTTTACGTAATCAGAAATGCTACTGATTCTTGCGAGGGACATAACGACGTCTATTTCTGCGATGTCTTCACTAAGCTGATACAGACAGCCAATGTCTTGTCTCAAAACATTTATCAATGTTTCAAGGATACTGTAAAGATAAAATAGCAAATACATTAAAATATTCGAATTTCCTTCTTGTAAAATATGATTTTTCCAGAGATTTCCTACCAGTTGCTCATAATATGAAGCTCATCCCGAGCATCTTTACATTGCTGACTCAGTGACATTAGCAAATCGGTAGTCATATAGAAGCAGTTCTTCTTCTTTTGTACCTAGAATGATTTTTTATTATACATTTATTTCAGGCAAAAAGATCTTTGTAAAAAAAGAACGTGTAACAAGATTAAAATTTTATTAATTAATTATTTACCTCTATGAAAGTGCTAGGCAGATCATTGATGTTAAAACTTGCATGTTTTGGCATATCCATTCGAATGTGATATCCTAAAGAAGCGTTGCATCCCACTGTTAAAGGCAAATTGTACTCTTGGGCCAAAGATTCAACTAAAACTGTTTTTAAAAATACCTAAATTGAACAATTTTTCTTAACATTATTTTACTGTTATTAGACATTAATGAAATGCTTATTTACTTCTCGTTTGATCGATGAGTTCGCAATAAGTTTGGCGAGCAACGTCCAGCATGTCATTAATTCCACTCTTTAAAGCAAAGCAACGTTGCATATTCGAAGACGTGTAACCATTCACTGATCTTGCATCGCTTTGAATAATTTCCAAAATTCGATTCTTCATTTTTTCGAATAGAGGGTTCTTTAGATTCTATAAAGTTTAACATATTTAAATTACAAACATTATTGGAAAGTTTTCTAATCTATTTTTTGCCAATTTAAATTCTTAAACTGGAAGACTTTTTGAATTTGAAACCTTCAGATCTTCAGAAGAAATTTTCATTTTTTCAAGCTAGTTAGAAAGTATTAATACTTTATACGTTAAATTTTTTTAACGAACCTCACGAATTTTGACAAAATTAGGCGAAGTGGCAGGCTCGAGAGCAGAAGAAAGTTGGGGAACGATTTCAAGACTAGTTTTCAGCAGTAAAATGTAGTTCAAATTCTTTTCTGCCATTTCTACACATTCGCTGACGAACATAGCTCGCATTGAAAGACCCAGAAGACGATCAGCTCCAAACAGTTGCTTCACAATTGGCTGAAATTTATTTAAAAATAAAATTAATTTTAAAAAGTTTTTCGTTGCTAATTTTCAATAATTACTTTATACTTCACACATTGAGCTGAAGTTTCAGACGTCTACTCAGACGAATTTTTTTCTCTTCAAAGATTCTCACTAAAAAATTTTTTTTTATCTACAATAATTTATTTATTGCAACGGAAACCATGGGAAATGTTTTTGTAAACAATATTTTTAGTTGTTGACAAGAAATTTTTGCTAAAAAAAAAATTCGTCTGTGTAGACGTCTGGAACTTCAGGCCAATACTTCACCCAGTATAATAAATGTATTTATCTTTACATTGAGAATGGTATGGAGATTTCTGTTTCGAACAAGTTCTGTCACACACGCTTGTCGTTCCTTAATTATGAGACGGTCGCACGGCGGTTGCAAAATTTGAGAGCGTAAAAGTCGTCTTCCCATTGGAGTAACACATCTATCGAGCGCTGAAAAAAGACTGTGATTTCTCTGAGGTCCAAGACTTGAGACTAATTCGAGACACAGTGCACTTTCCACGTCTGAAATTATCAGAAAAAACGGCTGCTTGATATCTAAAAAAGACTAAATGAAATCTTTCTAAATTACGCGAAAAATATTATTTTACCTATTAAAGTCGCACCCTGGGAGGCCTGAAATTCGACTTTCAATGACTTTGGCTCGTAGAGTATGTGCTGAATGTGTTCAACGTATTTTAAAAGAGCAGCAGTCGCGGATAATGCATAATACCTTTAAAAATGAAATTAAGTAATATAAAAAAAAATTCAAAATTCATAAGAAATTTTTAAAATTCTAATGATTAAAATTATTCAAGTTACAACATACTTTTCTTTTACGAATAATTCTATCGTCGAAAATTCCGTAGCACAATGCGTTTTAATCCGATCAAGTCCGTTTTCCTCATTAAAATGAATTCGTGAAATTGGTACGATATTAATTCCTTCGAATTTACTATTAATTGTGTTGAAAAGTGTTTTTCGTGGATCATCTCCACATATAGTCTCCGGCATAATAATCTAATAATTGAAATATCAGTTATAAAATTGTGTGAAAAAATGTAAAATGAAAAGCTTTTAAAAATGAACAAATTTAATTAGTAGTTAATTAATTTTTTTTACCTCAATAGGATTAAACAAGTGAATTTTCATCAATGTGTTCACAAAAGTTTGACTATCGCTAACTTGGCTTATAATCAAGTGAGGGAATTTAACATCAATTGCTGCCATTCCAACTTCACATCTCGCATCACCTCTTCCTGATGTTATGGCTGTAAGCAAAAAATTAATTACTTAGCTGATTGAAAATTAAGTATTTATCTACAAAAAATTTTTTTATTTTACCCATAATAACTGTGGACTCGACAGCACTTGCTGAAGTGGAAGTCATTTGAGGCAGATTTGTAGAGCTAAAATTTGTAATGGATCGAAAATTAAATAAAATAATGAAAACTGTATTTACACATATGAATTAAAAATAAAATACACAGAATTAAAATGTAAAGGAATTTTATCTTTTAATATTGAATTGGACGATAAAAAATAGTATAGAAAATTGAATTTATTCACGTAGAACTTCGGTATCGCGCAGAAGATGAAGAAGGTAATCCTGGAACTCGTCGAGGATTTGATGGAGTTCTAGCAGAACTTGAAGTTGGAATTCCATTAGTTGAAAGATGTTTTTCACTCGAAGATTCTGAAAATAGTTAATACATATTATTAGAAGAAGCTAGAAGATTCAGATCAAAGTTGCAATTTATAAAAAATCAACATATAATGCAAGTAAGAAATTTCTAATAATAATATTATACGACTAATTTCGAACATTTTTTCCTAAAAGTGATCCTAAACACGTAATGTGAACTTTTTGCATACTAACAAAGAAATAACTGTTAAAAATTGCCTGACACATTATTGTTTCCAAATTTGACAAAATTGGTATTCAAAATATTATATTAACTTTCAAAACAATTCTGGAACAAATTTTTTTTCACTTTTAAACAGTTTTCGAGGTTAGGTGTACTTACGATATTTTGGCATATAATTAGTTTTGGTAATTGGTTCTTCAATGTGCGATCTAATTATAGGTTGATCTCTTCCTTTTCCTCTTGTTCGACCACGAGGCCGAACTTTAGCATTTTCCTTTCGAATTACATTCATTTTTTATCAAAAGTAATCTGCCACCACTTTCACAAAATCATAATTCAAAATTTAAAAGTTCAAACTGTAGCAGTGCTGGCAATGTTATAAAAAAAATTCCAGTGAGCAGAATGGTATCACTGAGAATCATTACTACCAATGCAAATAGCGCCAAGTTTGAATCAATTAACTGATTATTAATAATGAGGAGCTGAGAATAAAAGCGGACTAAAAAAATGGTGGGAGCAAAAATAGGTTAAAACGGGCAAAAACGAATTAGAAAAGAAATTAGAAAAACGAAGATTATATCGTATATTTTAATATAACTCTATGATAGAGTGATATATTAGAATATAATACGTTGTTCTATCATAAAGTTATATTAAAATATCCGATATAATCCTCGTTTTCCTAATCCGTTTTTGCCCGTAGCCTTCTTAACCCATTTTTGCTCCCACCATTTTTTTAGTCCGCTTTTGTTCTCATCCCCTCAAATAAGGCAATTTATTAAGATATTTTTTGAAAGCAGGGTCGCTCATAAATTGTATTTACGTGTATTTATTGCTCGATTTATGTACAAATTTAATATTTTCTGTCCAACATCACCGAAACTTGAAAACAACAGACTTAAATACATAATTATAAATAATACAATCACAATCACTATCATTTAGAAATAAATAGCATATTACTATCGTTCCCAGAAGGACAATTTCAATAGATTCTTCGCGTATAATATTTACAAATTGTTATTAATCGTGGCCAAGTCGAGTTTCCAATGTACATATCACGTCGTTCTTTTCCACAAAGAACAACAACTGATTGATTTGGCAATTCGATCAACTTGCATACATAATAATCTCGTGCACAATCCTAAGCAATTTCGCAATAATAAACTGCCCTATAAGAATAGATAAAAGAATACATCGAGACTTAGTCAAGAAAAGCCCTGCTAGCGATTCAAAAATATGTATAATTAATTTACAAAAGGAAACGCAACTAATTCCATAAGCTTTCGCTCTCACCGGTCACACTGTCTTTTATATTATCCTTCGATAATTCCTCGCTTATCAGAATATGTACATTAATAGCTCTAACGTTTCGCTTCTAGTGATTATCATTCCGTGCATAATTGTCAATGCCAATAGCAAAATTTAGTTTCATCTCACTAGCGATATAGTAATCGTCATTATATAAAAAAAAACGTCTTTTCTTTCTTCCTTTGTCGAATTTACATAACAATTTCCCGGATGAGATTCCAAGATACGTCCTACGTACTTTTAAAACGTCGAATCGCAATAGCTAGTCTTGAAAAAAAGTACCGATTAGAATAATACAGCATAAATTGAATCTGAGCTTACCAACTAATGCGAATCTTTCGCAATCATAAAATGATTATCATAACCATAGTAAAATATAAATCCAACCTTAGATAGATATCACGTATCGAAATTGCTTATCGACAAATATCTAACGCGTCCATTCCTCCTTTCAACTCTCGCACTCTTTAAGTTCCACTTTCACGAATTCTTTAAAAGAATCGTTAATGCATCAGAGAAACGATTTTAAAATAACAAAACCATCCCCTCACAAATATTCGCAAATTCCTTGTAATATGAAGCGTATATACAAAAAAATTGCACGATCACAATTCATAATAATGTGTAGATAATTGACAATGTGTAGATATCGTAAGATAAAATTCCGTCTTATAAGCTTAACTTTCATACTCGTTACTTTCCTTTAAGGAAATCGAAGATATTATCAGCCAACGAAAACGTCGAACGCAGGACAAACAATAAAAACAATCTTTCGAATACTGAAATTATTTATCGAATCCTTTATCTATTTTGGCGCTAAGTAAAAATCTATGCCGCAAATTGGTCCATTATTTTGGCTCATGGAGTTTGGAAAGGGCATTGATATAATAGTTCTAAGATTCTGGAGAATTCAAAATCTGGGGATTTTCTTGTAGTAGAGAATATAATGAGAATTTTAATATTTCTAATATGTTATTTCTGATCCAAAAAAAAACTAGAATTCTTTTAATTTTTAATGTCAGTTTATTAAAACTTGGATATATTCAATTTTGTCTTTTGGCAGATGTGCTAAATATTTAAATCATATTTAATATTTAATCATATTAATTATATAAATCTTAGAAAAAATAATAAATTCAATGCTTTTCATTGACAAAGCATAAAATTCTCATGAATTCTCAGAAGGTTAGAGTATAAGATCGATCTATACGATCAAGTATATTCCCGAGAATATTGAGAATCTTTCTCTCTAGAACTCTAATCGATATGAACGTTATTTGAACTAAAGTTATCCTCCCTTACATTAAACGTGACTCTCCAGGGGCACTTTGTAGACTTTCGATGTGAGGCTCCCGTCTGGGAGGGACTGTGGACGGGCATTGGTGACGTTGAAGACGACGTTGCTGGGTCCACGAAAGCTGACTTCAATGAGAAAGCTGGTATCAGCAAGATTAAATCGATTGCTGCTGAGATCTGGTGAACTGGTGCGTAGTTGACTTTTCTTCGTAGGCTTGCTGTCATTTTTAATAATCTTCTCAGCCTCTGCTTGGAGTTTATTATCAAGCCAGTGAACTTTGTCAAAGTCCTTGGTCCCACCAACGGTGTGTCTTCTCTTAATAGAACGTTCAGGCATTCCGTTTTTTCTTTTCAATTTGGTCGCACTTTCCTTTCTGACTGATTGCCTTCTTTTGCTGATGTTAGATTCTGTTTTCTCAGTTTTGGTGAGAGACTCGGAACGCTTCAGCTTACTGTTTGGGGACTCGGATCGATCAGAGTGTTTGTTGAGGCTTTCGGAACGTTTTAGCTTTCCATTACTTGGAGAAGTGAGAGGTCGATCTGAAGAGTGTTTATTTAAACTTTCGGATCTTTTGAGCTTCGATGTCACGTTTTCGGTTCGTTTGTTTAAAGACTCGGATCTTTTTAAACGAGACCTGGGTTCAGAAGTTGCTTGACTCATGCTCTCAAATTTTTTGAGCTTATTGGAGTAAGAAGGATCAATAGAGTCTGTTTTTTGAGAAGAGTCGTCGGTTTTTGATGAGGTATCGAGATCACGATGAGAAGATGGGGAGCTTGTGGATGATGGGGTGTCTTGAGAATCGGGTGAGGAATCAGGTCGCTTTTGTTTTATGTGGGAAGATTGCTCGATGGTTGAGGGTTTTAAGGTTGCGTCTTTTTCGCTTGCGTCGAGAAATGTACTGGAGCTGGGTTCATCTTTTTGAGATTTTTTACTGGAGACGTGACGATCGTTGTCCGGCAAGTCTGTGACGCTTGAGTCGGTTGTATCCACTATTCCAGAATCGGAGTCTTTCTCGGGAACATGCTGTAAGAAGAATATAAGTTTATTATAGATAATTGGTAAGAAGTAGAATTCAAGAATGAATGAGATAGATATAAAAGCATCAGATATCAGTGATTTAAGAAATGTATAAAATATAGAAGGACTTACATTTTTCTGTTGAAGAGATCTTGTCTTATCAGTAGTCGACCTGTGTAAGCTCGGATCTCGGTAAACTTCAGGTGTAAGTCTAGCTTTAGTTCGTTCAGTAGGTTTTTCTTCATTGACTTCGGTGGGGATGTTCGTAACACTCGAGGTTTCGATAGACGAGGGAGATTGACTCGTCGGATTTACGAGGGACTTCCATTTGCGGTCGAAGGTCGACGTGAGGCTGGTCAATAGATCGCTACCTGTAATGAGAAAAATCTATGATAATCCTTCTTCCTAATAAAAAATCACCTCATAGAAAAAACACTGAAAGCCTCAATCGATCGGTTTTGTTATTGAGCGCAAAAAATAAACTCCGGGTGTCAAGTTATACGAGTGGCACCGATATAAAAACTTGAAATAGAAAAGTAGTAAATAGCTTAGGTGCGTTCTGGCTAATTGCGTGAGTTCATTCCTGAAATCATAATGGCAGCTGCAATATAATCAGAAAAGGGCGAACAGCGATTTTTTCTTGACAACAGCAACAATGACAACAGCAACGATAGGATAGCAAAAATGGTAGTGTTGGTAGGATGGAATCATGGTAGTGACTTGGTAATCATGGTTACTTTCGCAAGAGTTAGGTAAAAAATCTCAGATCCAGGATGTTAATGCAAAGAGGAGTTGCTGAAGGAATTCGTAATAATAATTTGCCTCGTAGACCCTACTGTCTAAGAAATTGCAACTAAATGTCACAATAAAATACTTTCTCAGTTTCATTTGGACTTGAAAGTGCTTAGAATAGGAATTTTTTTTTTAAAGAGGAAACAACAGGATGTTGAAAAAATTGGATCGGGATCTATAAAGAAAAACCAAGCTTGAGAAAAACGACGCAGATTCGGCAGCAGACAAGCACTTTGTGTGCGTGTAAAAAACGAAACTTAAAAGCCATTCGGACGAGCCAGCCGTTAGCTTGTTTTAAGTCCACGGACACTGTTCTCGGCGTTCCCATTTACCTCTGATTGTGAGAATTCGGTTTACAATCTTGGAGGATACCCCGACACTGTCTCCAGATTCTGGAATCCCTGGCTGGAGGAACTGTAACTGTGGCGAAGACCGCTGTGATTCGGATGACGGAGTTGGCGAGGTTGTTGTTGTGGTTGTTGCTGTTGATTCTGCTGCTGGGATTGTTGGTAGGGAGGAGGGGCTGGTGATGAATGGGGTTGGGGATGACGTTGGTGCTGGTTTTGGGATCGGTTTCTTCGTGAGGGTGCCATCGGACCCTGCGACACTGTGTAGATGGGCCGATATGTAGCACCAAAAACCCGGGCTTGCTGCGTGCCTACGCGTTCAATCCCATCATCAATTGTACCGCCGCCAAATTGCACACAATATAGGGATTCTATTTTATTGTCTAGAACTTTACGCTCAAATTAGCCCAGAAAACTAGATCAAGATTTATTTCTGTAACTACCGATATTGAGTTTGCCCGGCCATTTAACTTCAAAACCTGTAATTTTAAGTTAGTTATCAAAAGTTAAAGCTTGTATTTCGTTCAATCTTCAAGAATTTTGATTCTTGAAATCTGGCATCATCGAATTTAAAGTTCCAGAATCCAGACCAATATAATTACTAATAAGACAGAAAAAACAAGATATATGCTTGTTTCTTAAAATTATTAGAGCGCAGGCAAGAAATTCATATGAGACTCAATTTTTTATTTAGAGCACCACGTAAATATTGAATTAAAATTTTTATTTATGATAAGAAAATTTAAATATTATTATTCGAATCATTTTAAAAAAATTGACCATAATATTCATTAAATTAAATAATAAATTCCATTCTCGTAAGTAAAAATTGTAAAACGTGGCACTCTATAAAATCAGAAAAGAAACAGTCAAGCGAACAATGGTGCCAAAACAAAAAAGAACAATTTTCAGAAATTCCTATCTGACTAAATCGAGAAAATTCTTGTGACAAACCCAATCTGTTTATTTGAAACTGAAAAATATGCTTTAAAATATTGAAATTTAGAATTCTTTCAATACAGGAAGTTTTTAAAAATCATTTACTATGGTTTTGTCCGATTTTTGTTTTCTCTAATTGATTATGCAAGTCACAAGCGTACGACCAGCCTTAAGCAAGTACTTCGACTCATTGGATAATTTTGAGTTACTAATTCATTCTTATACTATTAATATTTAAAGATCAGAAGTGTTGTTTAAATTGAAAAAATTGAAAACAAAAAATATCAATAAAATTGAGAGCACTAAAAATTAAAGGCATACGAAATAAAAATTGTGAAGAAAGTTGAAAGTTTTAAGTTGAAAAAAATTTAAGAAGGAGTCCAAATTGCAAAAACATTCCAAATTATAAAATGAACAACATATTTTTTTACAAATAAAAAAGGAAACGAACTTTTAATCAAATTCCCGAGTTTTTTTTATCTTTTCATTAGAGTCGATGCGTAAAAAAATGTCTAAATCTGCCTGAGCACGTAAATATTCAAGCATAATCGGCATGCAGTCTAAGCTCAAGTCGCCATTCGCTCTAAATAAAAATAAAACTTAATTTAACTTAATCTAATTCGGAAGTGCATCACGATAGAAAAAGTTGCACATCATGCACCAAAAAGAAATAATTATCTGCGTGATAAAAATACAGTTTAAGCACGACAGCTCCTGGCGAGGAAGAACTGAAAAATCGTAACGAGGATAACATAACGGTAATGAACTCTCGATTACAAAGAGACGTTGCAAATTTCAATTTTTATATAAATCGCTTGAAATAGGTGAAGAAGAGAAAACAAGTACCTAGAAAGCTTTTTGTTAATAGTGAGAATCTTCTGAGTCCAGTGTAGAAAACAAGATCCGGCTACACTCACCGATCATCAGAAGCGAATTACAGAGAGAGAAAAATGCACAGAGAGAATAAATTAACATGGAAAAGGGTTTACGCGTAAAATTAGGTCAAAATCCTAAACGTGTTTAATTTTGGAGAGGGACGTAAAGATACGTGAAGTGTTTTGTTCGGAAGATTCGCTAAACTGTAAACCTCAAACTATGACAAAACATTATATTAAAGTCTCTTGATTTTTATTTAAAAAATAAAACTGTATAAAATAAATAAAAATAAAATTTTTTAGGAATAATTGCCAAGGCTTGGTGTCTACATAAAATTTTCACTCTCCTTTTCCATTCTTCCGCGACCTGATTTGAATACATTCGAGTGTATAATGTTAAAGTGGTTGAGATAGGGACAAGGGTAACACAAATTCTAAAACACGCATCCGGTTTTTCTAAATGAAAACTGAATCGCTTTTTTTTTTGTCTCTGAAGGAGCAAAAGCGTTTCGGGTTTAGTCAGGATCGGTTTTAGGCTTTGTTAGTAAATTTAGATACTGACCATCGTCTGAAATGTCTCCGGGAAGTCCTCGATGTTGGGAGGGGGATGACGAGGGATAGCCGTGAATCTCGTGCAGTGAGTCTAAACTTCCATAGCGAGTCGGTGCCAAGAGATTAGAATCCGGTGACTGCTACAAAAATACAAAATTTATTTATAATTATTAGGAATTCTTTTAACACGTTGACTGCCAGACGCATTTTCGATGGTTTGCCCAAGGCGCCGACGAGAACTTTTCATTATGCGTCGCCGGTCACCGGTGGCCCCCACGGCGCTGTAGCCAAGTCGAGTGCCGGTCACCGGTTACCCCCATGGCAGTCAACGTGTTAAAATCTCTTGAAATATTTACATTCTTGTCCTTCATAATTAGTGTCGATGTTTTATTGTCTAAATGAAAATTAAAATTCACCTCTTTATCGGTTTTGAACTTTTTGATGACGCCGTTATTCATTTTCTCGCCCAAGATGTTGCTCAGTTGCGTGCTGGCTTGAGCCTTTTGCCTTGCAGTTGGTTGTTGTTGCACGGCAATTGACAATGGCATAGCTCTCGTGCTAGATTTTGACCTCACGTGACAATCGGACAAATCCAGAGAAGATCTGTCACCGAGTCTTTCATTTAAATTAGACAATCTGTCCGATAAGAAATTAGGAGTGACAGTGGTATCAGCAATGGTGTCTAGAATATCATCGTTCTCCATTTCGGATTTGGCAAGTTGCCACTCTTTTTCGATTCTTTTCCTTTCTTCTTCTCTTCTTTCAGCCTCGCGTCTTTGTCGATGTTGATCTCTTTGTAACATCGTCATCGTTTCTTGTTCGAACCTTCTTATCCTTTCCTGAGTCGTGGCACTTAATCCTGCGTAAGTTCTGATAGCAACTTCGTCGTTACTCTGCTTCGTTTCGTTGGAAAGATTCGATATTGTAGAAACAGAATCTAAACTCCCAGGCCCATCATTCGAGTTCTTTGAAGTTTCAGAAGGCGGGATGGAAGTTTGCTGCTCTTGTTGTTGTTGTTTTTGTTGTTGTGGTTGCTGTTGTTGTTGCTGCTGTAGTTGTTGTTCTCCAGATTGATTTTTAGAGTATTTTGATCGAGGATTGCTCGCACTACTTGGAGGATTATTACCATTTACGTTTCCTACTGGGTGATCGTATCTTTCAGATGAGCAAGTAGGTTGACCTTTGTTTTCGTGCATTAGAACAATTTCACTGACAGAACATTGTCTCTCATTTAGGGCCATGCTCTGGCGAACTGCTGGTGAACTTTCCTCATGTTTCCCCTTTATCTGGAAGAAAAAATGATCAAATAGTAATGATAGTGCTATTTTTAAATGTTAAAGTATGATAGAATATTTTCATGAATTTAGAACATACTTTTTCATCTTCATGTTCATCGTGGTCTGGTTCGTCGTGTCCTTTCCTTCTCCTTTGAATCTTCCTATTAGCTGCGGATATGATTGAGGATACAATGTCCCTAGCTGTGATCATTTCACGCATGCCTGTTGTGTCAAAATAAAGAAGCGAACAAAATAAATGTGCAACTAATGAGGTTAAGACTCAGTATTGCTGCTCTTTCTTATTCATATAACTTTGAAACTTTAGAAAAACAAAAAAAAAATATTGTCAAACTCCAGATAATGCTAAACATTTAAAAATAAAATCTCTTTTCTGAAATTTTTAAAGTGGCTTCTATATCCTTCCAAAGTTCTATAAAAGTATCAAACAGCAATACGAGTATGAAAAATAAATAAAATTAAAGTAAAGAGGTAATGTGTGGGCACTAAGATGTGATTTTGCAGTTTAAAGTAAAAGTTACACTTAGAATAAAATTACATTTAGAAAAAAATTACACTTGGGAAAAATAGTTTGTCTGGTCTTTTCCAGTTTTAAACTGAATAATCTGCAGGCAGGGTTGAACCTTGATTTCTAGCTACGAGCGACAATGACAATGAAATCTGAATCGGCGAAATTAAAATTACGAAGCTTTAAAAATAATAGGGAATGGAATAGCCACACGATCAAGTGCCGCGAACAATCGAAAATCGAATCTACATTCCTTACGTCTGATGGTACGAGTAGGAATTATTTCGTGAAATACCTTCAACTTTTTGAATGTTGTTGAGCAAGAGATTGTGATTCGCTGTATCCGTTTCATTTCCGTCTGCTGGTAAACTTAGGTTTACTGACAGCCTGCTCAAATCGTCCAAATCCTCTTCTGAGAAGAACCAATCGACCTGCGAATGATTAAAAAGAAAGATAATGAAATTAAAAGCCTTACACTCTATAAGGCCTGCAATTTGTATTCAGTACTCACATTGTTTAACAAGCTTTCAACGATTCTGCATTGATGGGACATGTCAGTAACCATGGTTACCATATTATCTCTTGAACCACTGGCTCGCACCAAAGTTGGTCCAAAAACGATAGCCAAGTTCTTAGCTTCCATTTTGTTCGCCTCACTATGTTCAACGACCTTTTTTAAGTGGAACATAAGATACTTAAGCGTCTCGAAATGATGTTCCGGTAAGTCTCTCAAAAGTTTCCGAATGGTCGCCATTCTTCTTTGCGGATCTTCAATTTTATCGGCATCGATGAACATTGGATAGAGCTCAGCAGTTAGGAGAGAATCTGGAAGCTGTCGGAAGAAGGATTTGAGCAATGACGATATCACGTTGACGTCGCTCCATCTTGGATCCTGAAGATTAATATTCTCGAAGCCCTTGTTCACGCTTTCTGTCAGTTGCGAAATCGCTGCAGTATTTCCAGGCACTCTGTAGATTCCGATGACCTCGAGACCTCTAGCTTCCACGATACTCGTACACATTTCAACAATCAAGGGCACAAACTCTGAAAATGATGACTGTGGGCAGAGTTCGAGAGGGACTTTGAAAGTGGCTCCCTCAGGTGGGAGTTGAGCTGTTGGTGAAGATGGTGAGCCAGCTTGACCATGCATTTTCCTAAATTGTTTCGCCATCCTTCCCTTCCAGGTTTTCGATTTCGGCGAAGGCAAATCGACAGTTTGACTAGGTTTTCGAGTCTTGCTAACTGGCGATTGGCCAGTAGGCGAACGATTTCTAAAGGATGTTAGTTTTCTGATGCCCTTGTGGCTTGGCAATGGACTCAAGCGTTGTCCACCACTTTGAACAGTATTGGATGTTGGTCCTGGAGTTTGAGGAACAGCTTGCTGCTTAGATATACTCGTAACTGCATCCTGTTGATAAATAATTGAGACATAAAAAATAAGTTTCTGAATTTTTACCATCAAATGAAGCGAATCGACGCCACTTTGTTTTTTTTTTTTTTTCAAAAATAACAGAACATATCGAGCAGAAAAAATTATAATAAAATAAGATACTTACGGAAGACTTCTCGGTATTGAAAACTTTGAATGCTCTTAACCAAATAGCCATAGAAGCAGCATCCTCGGTTTGCAGAAGCACTTCTGTCATGGAATTCGTTATTCGCAGCACATGTTTTCGCTTCGTGTAATCTTCGGCGATGTCCACTGATGCGCATCGAGTATCCACACTGGGTACAGTGTCGCCTTCGCCATTTGTTGATGGGCTCTAAAAATTGATCATGCGTTAGAGATTAATTACGAGTATTTAAAAGTAATTGATCTCTTTCAGATTCTTTTATTAACATATTTTCAAAAATAATAAAAATACAGCGACTTAAATTTTAAAAGAGGATTTCTATTATTTGATTTCTAATTAATTACTTGACTGTGACGATCCTTGTAGAAGTAAAGAATCTGACCGCGAAGAACGCCCCAAACTTGCTTCCAGGAACGATCGCTGGATCGCTGAAAGTAGAAAATTATATTACATTAATATTTGTATTCTTATTTTATTTATCTTATATTATGGAAAAATTGAGCAAAACTAAGATACTTCAAATACGACAAAGAAATAAAATCTAAAGTGAAAATCGATTCACAATAGCGGAAAAAAAACGGGAAAAAGTAAATACGTTGATTTTTTAAATTAAAATTGCACTATATTTATATATACTGTTTTATACTCAGGGGAAATTTTTCATTGCTTGGAAACTTCAAAGAATATACAACGAAGCTCAACACTTCATTCCTTCATTCTTGAACTAGAATAGAACGAAAAGGGATGTAGTCTAGCCCAGGGAAAATTTTTGTAGCAGTTAAAGAAACGTATTTATGTGGATAAATATCCATATTACTGCAATTCTAAATTTAATTTAAATTCTCAATGTCTCGTGCTGGAGTAAGCCTTGAATATATATCAATAAAATTTCCTGATTAAATTAAAATGTCTTTTAATTCATAGAAAATTATAAATATTTGTACATGACAATCAAGAATGAATAATTTCAAATTGAAATATGCGTTCGAAATGTAGTAATTGCAAATTATAACTTCTGAAATTGAATAATTAATTTTTTAAAAGAATTTTTCATTACATTTTTTTAAATTAAACTCTTTTAATTGAAATTTAAGACCTAAAAATTGCAAAAATTTAAATTTAAGGGTTAAAGTTCAATATAAAAAGAAAATACTACTTACTTTGCCATCGAGCACAGTGAACTTGACGTGAAGAGATCCTTCCCGTTCGATAGGTTCTGCGTCTCTGGGTGTCCCACTGCCGCTGTTGGAGCCAACTGAGCTCAGGATACTATTCCTACAAAAGAAGATTCGTTGTCCTCATTAACGCTCCTCATTAAAACTTAAACCCTCTTCGGGACTCTCGCGCGTGTTTAGAATGCGCTTTATCAATGAGATCCCAGCACTCGTCAAATAAAATCTTCTATCTGAAAAAACTCTTTCAACTTTAGTTGAGCCTCGCGACAAAATATTTCAAACAATCAATACAAATACAGAATACAATCCTCTTACATTAAAAATCTGACATCCGACATCGCTTAAGTTAGTGAATTTACTGACTGACATTTCACACTAACACATGCAGAGTATCCGGGCTTTTTTAAAGCGTGTTAGTGCATTAATTACATACGACCAGAGTATATTTTAAGAAAAATTAATCTAAAATTTGACGTAATTGCACAATTTCTACTATAATTTGTTTCAACTGTCCTTTAAAGTATACTCTGCATACAGACGACACATTCTACACTTGCGTTCCATAATTCGCTATGCTTGTTGCTTATGTACAGCTCGGAACGCAAACCCAGTCATTGAGCGCCGATTCAAGCGTTTGTTCAACACTGCTCGCTACCTGCGTTCGATTAATTATTAATCACTACATACTATTCTTCAACTATGCGACTCTCTGAGTTCTGTAAACACCTCCATCTTTTCTAAATGTCATTGTACTTGCAGTGCGTCACAACAATCTGCGTACCAATGCAATTGAATCATATGCGTGAGATTTATTGCGTAGCACAATACTGCCTCGATCGTCACGCTGCCACTTTTTATTTATTATTCAAAACCATACGGACCAAAAAGTTATGCGTATAAGACTCGAACGTTAATTGATGCGAATACCGCGCTATTCTATACACACAACGCCAAACAACACCTAAGGACATCAATCAAAAGTGCGATTTGATTTAATTTTTTTTTAATAAGAAAATGCTAAATTGCATGTTGTAAAGGAAATAAAATCAAATCGTAATTTCGATGAGAGCTCTATTAAAAGAAAACTCAAAGCTTTCTTTCTTCAAAATTCCAAGCTTTGAAGATCCTTTCGAGAGCAAAAACAGTTTTTTGACTGAACTATAATAGCGGCGATCGGTTTTAGACACTGAGCGACGATGACGACTAGGGATGCAGCTTTTTTCTATCAAGAACCTTTTCTCGTCTCACCGATGCGAATGCCTTTGCGAATGCAAGTAACCGCCTTGAGTCATTTCCTCGAAGAGGCGTCGAAGTGGCGCAATGTCGCTCGGAAATAACGGTGGTCGCCATCGCTTATGAGAACTGGAATCATGGACATGGCCAAATTCCTAAAGTAAAAACTGCGCAGACACCCCAAATTCACTCGCAGAATAATCTGCGTGCGTTCAAAAGACTCGTGCACTGTCTGATTTCTTTTCAATTATACAATTTGGATGCTTGGAAGAAACCCTTTTTTGATTACGAAAAAAATAAACAAATTAAAGAAATAGGATTACGAAATTTTACCTTCTGAGCGATTGAACTGGCTCGGTGTCACTCAGTTCTAAATCACTGTCGATGTGCATTCGCTCACCCCAAGTAGCTTTCAAGTAGGAAACCCGTCTCGTCGCCCTATCTTCATCACCTAGAAAAGAGAGTATATTTTTATTTTGTTAGAAAACAAAGTTTTGTATTTACTTAGAATCAAAGTAACGGTATTTCTTAAATACAACTTTAATCGATATTTATTTTCTATTTAATTAATTCTAATTTGAAATTCTTGTTATTCCTTATACTTTTTGTAATCGATTATACATTTTATGGAAAATACTTACTGATCTGAGCGTTCTTCGACCGTCTGAGAACAACCCCATTACTATCGGCATCTTCGTTTGAACCTGTAGAAAAAAATTAATTTAATTCAATTTGTAAAAACGATTACTTAATGGTGGTTAAGACAAAATAAATCACAACATTTTCAACAAATAAAATGATTAAAGGGTTAATTTTTGTATTAAAGAATTAAAACACTTCAGTCACAAATTATCAAAATTTTAACTGAACCTAGCTCTCGCATTGCAAAAATGTTATAAGTTGACAGAGTTAAAAGCTATTTAAACTTAATATTACCTAAAATCAATGTCAGTTTTAATTAAAATTAAAAGAAGGATTAGTAAACTGGGTTATTTTCATAGTCACACTTAAGAGTATTATTTCAGTTAGAGAATTAACTGAAAAAAATTAATGTTAAAATATATACAAAGAAGTCACACCAGATCAACTGCAAAACAATGTAAGCTTGACCCTGACCTAGATGTCTTATGACCTCGCAATTATCCAAATCAGGCTCCGTGGACTCAGATTGACAGTAGTGACCATTGAAATGTTCATCATGATTTTCGAGTGGTCGAAGGGGATTAAGAATCGTCAGCTGGTTTGGTCTGACTGGTGTGGGTGGACTTATCGTTACAATCGGGTTCGATCGAGGAATTTCGAAATTGGGAATGACGTCTGGAATCGACAAAGGTGAGAAAGGAAATTTCGCCCTACTAGGCTCTGGAGACTTCATCTCAGAAGCTGCTTTCTGGCGATGGTCTATTTCTAATAAACGTTAAAATAAATATCAAACTAGGTATAGGCTCAAAATTATCAGAGGGGAAAAAATCTACGATCTACGATACTATCTATTCCAAATTTTCTTCGGGTTCACCGGCTCAATCGATACCCTGAGAATGTCCGTTTCTGGAGATTAATCAAATTATTCGAGCAAAAACTAACCATTTTGAGTTCTGACTGCTTGCAAATAACTGTCTTGTCTTTTCGCTTTGTTGTGCTTTTCTTCCAAATTTTCTTCCGAATCGGTCTGCCAGGTATGTCTAGCATTCCTTCCGGTTGGATCGGTTGCAGCTCCCCATGAATCGGCACTGTTGCTTCGAGCTCTTAATCGTACAGGTTCCATTTCCGTGGGTGGTTCTGTCGATTAAGGGAAGAAATGATTATTTCCTTTTTTTGTTCAGAACAAATAGATCATAGTTTTAGACATGATCAGGCAAGATTCATAGCTTTTGTTCACGATCATCGTTCATATGCAACAATCATTCGCACGAGAGTGCGCACCACGAAGAAAATCAGATAACAATCGAGGAAAATTGAAGAAAATTTGTCACACGTTTTGATTTACTTATTGGATTAATTCTAAGTACCTCTTCAATTTATTTGATCAAGTTCCAAATAGCAAAAGTCCCAATTTTAAAGCATCGAATATTTGAAAATTTTATTAATTCCTTCAAATTCCTTTTAAAACTACTTCAAAATATGATTTCTAACTGGCAATTCCCCCTTAGAATAATCCTTATTATATATTTCTTCAAAAAGAAGAGAATATGCGTACCAATATTCAAGTACCTCGTTGCAGCGAGACTAAAAAACAAATTCGCTTTCCTCAAAGCTTTTACACTAGCAAAGTATTTACAGGCTGTCACTCTGTCGAAAAAAAATATTCTCATGTCTTTGCTCTCATCGATAATAGCTCGTGAGATTCAAGGTATATTCAAGCTTAATTTACAGCGAATCACGAAGACAACATCGATCAACACAATAGAGAGTTACATCATTCTCAAGTAAAACCAATAGAGAAAGAAGAATTAAACTGAAGATAGAAAAATGATTAATATTTATAAGGAAGAGAATGTGAGGAGCCAAATTTTTTTGAAACTGGGAATTTTAAATTTAGAGGAACACCATGCAGAGAAGCAACATGTATTTTTACTTTTAAAAAGATTGACTCGAGAAGAGATTCTGTGTTTTTTTCACGACAACAAGAATGGAAAAGTTTTTTCAAAATATACTTAAAAAATGCGTTAGGATTAGGATACGGAAATGGATCCGTATTTTGCATCGATTTTCGAAGATTCGCTTCTACCTTTGAGTTTCCTATACCCAGTCGGCGGTTCACAATGGATGTACTTGCTGCCTACGGGTATTGTTCTGTTCCCGGATAATCCACTACCTAGATGATAATTATTTATAATCGAAGCGAATCAAATTTTGAGACGTTTCAAATGTAATGTTTCGGTGAAAATAACATTTTTTTTTTAATTATACATAATAAACGACGTCGAATTACTGTATTTGTAGGGTAGATTATTATCATTCGGTGCTTCAGTTTAGTTTGAAATAAAAATCGCAGCAATTCGACATTATTTTAAAATAAGCCAAAGAATCTTTACCTCCATCAAGTGATTTGCTCTCTCTCTCGTTGGCCAATCTCCTCGGATCCTGAGATTCAGCCTTCGACTCAAACTCCCTTTTCCTGACCGCAACATTCGGTACACTCCTTTTATTAGACAACCTCGACAATTCACTTTTATAAAAATTCGTTCTATCACTCGTCGGCTCATCATCATCGCTCATAAGTTTCCCAGACTCGAATTGCTTTGCCCTTCTAGAAACGATTTGCAATCCTTGAGGAGGAACAGGGAATTTATCATTTCCCTTTTTATCAAGTCCCGGAGATGATGGGAGAGATGAGGTTCCATTTCTGGCTTCCTGATTCTGTTGGACTACACTCGTAACATTCTCATGAATTCTCGACAAGGTAGTAATAAAGGCATTTTTATTTGCGGCATTGTTTCTACTCGAAGAAGTATTATTAGAGTTAGTTCTAAATTGTTCACCATTCTTCTGAACGAGATGATTTTCCTTAGCCGATCCGTTATTATCGTAAGGAGTCGCGTAAAAACGATCTCTCGAGTCCCGATTGCTTTCGATCTGTTCATTCCTGCGTTGCGAATTAGAATTAGAATTCGAATTAGAATATTCTAAATCAGAATCTGTCGAGTTTTGAACCCTATGAATATTCTGATTGGAAGGTTTCAGAGCTTTGAGTCTTTCATCTGGATAAGCCAAGGATGCTCTTTGCCTTGGTAACTGTTGTTGTTGCATCTGCTGTTGTTGCATTTGTTGTTGCAATTGCTGTTGTTGTTGAAACTGTTGTTGTTGTTGAACAAACTGCTGCTGTTGAAACTCGCTGGGAGGCCAAACTTGCCTTTGCAACTTTTGCGGCCTTGCATAAAATTCCCTTTGAATCACACCTTGCGTTTGAAGCAAACCCTGTGGATTTTCCGTCGAAATCCACCCGATCGGTTGACTCGGTCTCCGTAAAAATTCTTCCTTTTGCTCGAAACTCTTTTTCAATCTGTTCATGATGTGAGAATTGTCCAAACCTTCGTTGCCGGTTAGGGTCGAGTTCGAATCAAACGAGGAAAGACTACTGTCTTTACTCGCGGGTGATGAGTCCCTTCGCGAATCAACACTGAACCGAGAATCGAATGTATTCGCACTTCCGTATATTGCCATTTCGGATTCACTCATAGGTCCACTTCCCTCACTTGCACGACGCGTTACGACTCTTCTTCCTGGACGGTAGATGGGAACTTGAGGCTCAGCACGAGAAACAGGGAATCGATGCCGATCCAAGGACTCGGTGAAGGTTGACGATTCTGGCTTTACTCTCTCATAAATCGGATCCTTAATTCTGTCGTAGATCCGATCGCTTCCGGTTCGCGAGTAGATAGATTCTGGACGCGTTCTGTCGTAGAGATCATACCTAGAAGAATATAAAATCTCTTTATTTCTATATTTTATAAGAAGGAAATTATGTAATTCAATTTATTTACCTTTGAGTATCGTGTGAAGTTCTGTTGGATCGCAACGCAGGATCCAGAGCTTCCTTCTGGTTGACAGACGGTGGAGAGTTTCTCCTCTGTGTTCGATCATCCAGCGGTTTTCTTTGCAGAAGAGCAGGCGCCGATGAGGAGGATTCATTGGCGATTGCCTGATCGTCTGAGGCAGAAAGGGAGTCATTGCGAAGGCCATAGTGTGAGACGGTACCCTGATTTTCAGAGCCAGGGGGCGAGCAGATCCACGATTGTCTCGCTTTAGCCGTATTCGCAGGAATCATGCCGATCGCTCTTTTTTGTTTCTGCGAGAGCCTTTCTGGCGATCTTAGTCGTGGTCTTTGGTTCGTCTCAGGATTGTGGGCAGTTTCTCCAAAGTACTGAAAGATATTCTCTTTTACTAATCGATTTTATATTATTCCGATGGGATTTTAAGCATTTTTAAGGAGTTAAAACAGATTTCGAAGGCTTTCAAAAACATTTTAAAAGATAATTACCCTTTGCAGAATGTCGTCTTCCTTAGAAACAACGAGGAGACGTAGCCATGGACCAGCTTGCTTAATTCTTTGAACGACACTTGCGTATTGCTCTCCTCGAGTTGGAGCTCCGTCGACAGCTACAACCCTATCACCAGTTCGGAGTCCTGCCTCTGCTGCTGGTGAATTTGATCGCACCTGCTTCACGAAGATTGTGTCCATCGGCTCATCAATCTTCGTCCGCTCGTGCCCTGGCAACATCTGCAATTCGAAATAAAATTTTAAGAGTTTTGTTAGGGGAAAAATGAAAAGCATATTTTTTTTTTTTTTCAAATAAAATATTAAGTGTAAAAATAAAATAAAACCTTATTGAGTAGATAAAACGGAAACAACTCTGTTATCAAATATGATCGACTTTTTTTGGCATTTCTACTTTTTTTTTATGTCTGAAAGGAATACTTACGTAACAGGACTCCGGCGGATAGACGATGAAGTGACGGAGGGTAAATCCGAAGTCATTTTCACTGCGACGCAAAAGTAAAGTGCGGGGACCCCGAGGTGGGGAATCCTGCAGAGACTGACCACAGGAGGTGGAGATTGCTGCAGAAGGTGTTATCGGTGCTGGTGCCGGAGGTGGTGGCGAAGCGTGCCCTACCTGAAAAAAAAAATAATTACACCATTAGAGACAAATTACACCGTTATATGTACAACAAAAATTGATTTTCAAATCTGGAGAATCTAAAAAGGCATGGAATTGGTGCAGATTTGAATTTGAAAATATTACTTCTTTATCAGTTTATTTATGTTTCTAATTTTTCTGTAATAAAATTCGAATAAAATATGGAATAAGCCTGGAAAAAACATGGAATTTTGAAATCGAAATTCAGTAGCAATTCCGGATGAGTAAATGCTCGAAACTTAATATAATCGTAAAATCCTTGGACTTATTTATATTCATTCAGTGTAGTTTTAAATGATTTATGAATTGCCTTGGAGGTGAAAAGTGTAAGAGTCTTAGACTTTATATTAACTCCGGGGTAGATTATATCAGACTAAGTCTGACGTCAAGGGATTTCCGCGGTGAGAAGTTTAAAAATGTAAAAACTCTCGTAAAAAGTTCAGATTTAGGTTTGTTACTCGTAAATTCAAGATTTAGTATAAAAATAAAAGAAGGCAGGAAGTCAAAAGAAATCAAGTGGTAAAACGAAGAAATAGTCTGTTAAATGAAAATGAAGAAAAATTCGGTATTGGCGTGACTGATACATTACTAATGTAATAAATACATTAATTTAAATAATTCAAGTGGATTTCTTGAGGATTTGCTTTACAAAATATTTAGGGAAGACGACAAACCGGAAAGATTCTCAAGAGTAATTATTTTCTAAATGAGTAAAATAAATCTCTTCTGGTAGTGTTTAAAATAGAGTTAGGTAATAGGCTATCACATAAATAAGTATATATGTATACGAGAACGAATAACGAGCATAGGAACGACCTTAATTGTCCGCCTCATTGCCTAGGTTAACCCTTGTTACGAGACCCACGCCGCGGATGTAATCACTAAATCACTAGGTCTAGGTAATTCTAGCGTAAAATAAACAATAAATATTTTTTTTAATTATACACAGACCGCGAAATTCTTTTAAAAGTCAGGGTTGCTACAAAAGGCCAATTTCAAAGTTCCCGGTTATTTCCAGGTTTTCCATCAATTTTAAAAAAAATTTTTAATCTTTCGAAATTATACAACTCTAAAAGAGAAGCGGCTGAAAATTTTTGAATTTAAACGAGCTAAATAAAAAATTTTGTTTTTATAAACTTTTGAATAAAATTTAGATTCTCCTTAGGCAGAGACAAATCGAAAATATGTGGGTGTTTAAAAATACAAGCTTCTCAATTCTCATTGGTCATCTTGTGACACGTGACGTACATAGTTTTTTTTAAGGCAACAGGCTCAACCGGCTTCTCTACTACTTACGTCGTGGGCACTACGTATACCTTAAGTCTACTCCTCCTCGTTCTCAAGTTTATATTTAGAAACATGCGAATGCATTGGTACACACAGGGTGATCCAAAATATTGCAATAAATTTTCAAAATTTCACCTCATGTCTTGGAAAATCAAAACTGCTTGGTTTATAGAAAATTGCAATACCTCTTTCATTTTTTTTAAAAAACGATTCTAGCTGAAAATCAGGCTTTCTTGTGAAACAATTTTTAAACACGATTTTGTTGAACAATTTTTTTATTAATTTTATATTAAACATGAAAATATGTATCGCAATTATTTCAATCAGTTCTTAATTGAATTTAAATATTTTAAGGGTTACGGGGAAAAATGATCATAGTAAAATTTTGTAAACTATCCACGATAACGATTTAAAAGTTTTGATCCTTTAAAAAGGAGTCACAAATATAAAACAAGGTAATAAATTATATATTTTTGTTCCTAAACTCCTTATTTAACAATACCAAATAGAAAAAATGAAAAAATGTCAGTAATAAGCTGTAAGATAAAACTCTTATCTCATTTTTTTCAAAAAGTGGACAATGATCGTTTTTCCCCGTGACC
>JAUESH010000039.1:9998372-10012847 GCA_032275165.1 Synergus magnus
GGGTTCTAGTGTGGCGCGGGCTAGAAGTTCTCATCTCTAGTCCGCGCCACACTAGAACCCTACTTCAAGTAGGGAAAGATAGGGAAATTTCTACACGGGATAATGAAAAAAAGTTTTATTTGAAAATCAATAAAATAAAAAAAAATTCGAAGTATGTATCACATCTAAATTTGCTCATATGGTAAGTATCACATGCCCTTAATTGAATGGCATGGCCTTTATTGAATGATTCATGAAATATTGGTAAAATGTATTTGTCTACAGACATAATTAGCAATTATTTTATGTATATTAGCATCCAATGATTGATTTATGTAATTAGCAATCAAGTATGAAACCATGTTTTTCTTTTATTTTGTCATCTAAAGTCTAGTCATTAATGTATGAAATGTCCTATTTTCTAGCTACCTACTTTGTGCGATAAATCGAGTGTGCGTGCATGTCATAATTCAAGAGTTTGCAATTTTGAGTTAATTTCTATGATTCAAGGTATGACTATTAATTACATCCAATTGGGGAAGACGTTCGTTTACAAGCGAAAGTTCTCTGCGAAAGCTAATTGTAAACCGGTCATCATATGTACGCACGTTGTATTAGGCACAAGGTTTATTCAGGAGAGGAAAAAACTATATGTATAGTTGAGAAAGTTTTATTATACGCAGAGAAAAAAAAGGAGTTTAGCATATATTGGATTTAAATTTGAACAAATTAAATTAATTCTCACCGTAGAGACATACATAATGCACTAATTTTCGATTTGATATAAAACATTATATTTTATTCAGAGATAAAACATAAACTGATATATAATTATAAACGAAGCTGGGACATCACACGTGTGAACAAAAGTGTGAAATGTCAGGGTAATAATGAGGTGTAATTACGAGAGCGAGGAAGACGATGAATGCTCATTAAGCATCGTTTAAACTAAACTTTACGATCTCACCACAACTTCTTGAGAGAAAATCGTAAAAGGTAGCTTTTCTTGAGTAAAAAAAAAAATTAGCCAGGAACCATAAAGAGAATTGGACTATAAAGTTCTTCATTATTGTTGATTCGCATGACAGGTTCTTAAAACGAAAATGAGATAGTTACGAACGAGAAACTCCACGGGAAGGAAATGATCATTTAAAGATTAAATCGAGAAAAGCGAAGAAATTGATATTTAAAAAGAAATACCATACAAAAAAATATTTTATAAAAAAAGTTACTTTGTTATGTTATAATCAAAGTTAAAACATAAAAAGTTTTTTTGCAGGGCGAAATTACCTGGAAAAATTGATTCCAGGAAAGAGAGTTTTTCTGGAAACAGCAACAGTTAAGGGCATGTGATAATTGCCATAAAAGTAAATTTAGTTTCGCCAACTTTACTTTTGCAACAATCAATATTTCTTGTTAAAACTAGGCAATCTAGGTTCGTCTGCATATTTGCATTCTAACGACGAGAAAAGTCGTGAATTCGGATTTGAATTATTTATTGAAGAAAATAATGTTTTGCCACGGTTTCCAGATTTAGACGAAAAGGGATGGATTTCGCGAAATGCTCGCGTACCTGGGTTTTGTCTGGCTGATATGCGAGCCTCCGGGTGGCTCTAGACGACGGCTCTAAATCGGGATGCGGCAGGGTCAGGAGGTGGTGGTTGAAAGACGATGGAGGTGGAGGATCGCGTGCCGAACATAAGTAGGTCGAAGCGCGGAGCGGAACAGAGCGGAATAATTATTACAGTCTACGTACGAAATGACGAACTCAGTCCTACCCGGTTCAAGAACTACCTTTCAAACATCGTCAACACCGACTCAATTCCCTTATTCATCACACTTTTCCAACTTTAAACAATTCCAATTTTATCTTCCGTCAGTCCTTTTCTACCAACATCGGGACGACTGAAAATTCCCGAAAAATAAAATTCCCGACACTGTGAAATTCCCGATTAAATAATTACCGAAAAATAAAATTCCCGGCAATATAAAATTCCCGACACTTTAACCCTTTGCACTCGAGCGGCGCCGATACGGCGCCCTTTTTCGTTCAAATGAAAAAGGCTCGAGTGCAAAGGGTTAAAATTCCCGACAGTTTATAAAATTCCTGAAATTAAAATTTCCCGACACTAGAAAATTCCCGAAAAGATATCTAAAAATGTTTGAAAAATATTTTTAAAACAGAATAATTAAAACTTTTTTTAAAATTATTATTTAAACGTTTTATTTATTTATTAAAATAATTTTTTTCGGGAATTTTCCATTGTCGGAAATTTTTTAGTGCCGGGAATTTTACATTGTCGGGAAAGTTTAATTTCGGGAATTTTATAAACTGTCGAGAATTTTACAGTGTCGGGAAATTTTCATTTCGGGAATTTTATAAACTGTCGGGATCTAAAATCCTAAGCCTGCGTCAGAAAAAATTTACTTGGACTAGGAATCGAACCCTTGGTGGCTACGAAGTCAGATGCTGAGAAACTCTAATCCCCTTTTCCACACTGCGACTTAAAAATCATGAAAAAATGTTAATTTTCTTCCAAGAAATTATTAGAAATTGAGGTACACAATGTAAGTACATACTATATATACATTTTTAGATCGTAAGTTATCAACACGCCGAGTTAGTACCAATGTACTGTTATACTAGCAAATCTACAAAGATTGCGTTCCGGCACGTGCGCATATGTAACGCAAAACAATTGAATTACTTAGTGCACAGGTGGACACAAAAGTGTTCAGCTATTTCCGGTTACCCGAGATAAAGTGCTCAAACTGATCTCTTTCTTCGTAAAAAATTAAAATTAAAGCGTGCAAACTTATGAGTATAAAGTTATTATAAAGCCATCACAATTTGTATAATTGGAGATAATTTATGCTCAATTTAAGAAAAGCACTCGAAAAAAAAAAAAAAAAAAAAAATCTTATCTTTTTGTACATGTTACTCTCTACTTTCACAAAGTTTTATAATTTAAAACATCCGTAAAAGTAAGGCTTGTTTTTGTCGTTGTTGAAGAACAAGAAATCGGCTAGAGTAAGATGTCATGGACTGACCTCTTCAATTAAGGATTGATTTAAGAATGAGTGTTAGGAAGTATCATAAAATCGGCTCCTTAACATTTTCTGCAAGCGACTATTAACAGTATTAACTCCGTCACGCACTATCGACAAACCGTGAATCGATTGAATGCATTTCCACTATCGAACCATGTATCTACCATTTCTTTCTGGAAACTTCACTCTTTTGAAATAATTATCGCGCAAATTATCTTTCCATCGGAACCTATCACTATCATTTTCAAAAGATTTATCATTTACGACCTAATATATGTATAATGTATATAATAAAACATAATTAAAACCAAAACTTTATTTTAATAATTTAAATAGATAAAATTTTATTAACCTGTGATCTAATTGTAAGAAGTATATTTTAGATAAGAAAAATTTATTTCTTAGTTTCATTGCATGGTATAATACTGTCACCATAAATAAGCATATTATGTATAACTATCAAATTGTGTCACCCCTATTATACTATTCCCTAAAGCGAATACAAATTCAAAAAAGGAAGAATGCCATCAATCAATAAAGATCCCCCTAACAAATAAAACATTCTACGACTAACAAAACCACTTTCTCTAGAATAAAATATTTCTCATTCTACAAAATGTATTACTCTCTAAAATTGAATCAGTGGAAGTTCACTGATTTTTCACCAATTCAAGTTCATAGAGTATAATCTCCTCTATTTCAAATCTACACAATCATAGAAATATTTCTAGACTGAAAAAAAGGAGACGTTAACATGCACCCACGCAACTGACAACTGCCAAGGGAATTATCTAATTTTTCGTCTAATAGACACAGTAATATTTGGTTAATCCAAGGTGAGCGCAAGATGAGTTTCTCAGTGCTACTTCCTGTCTATGATATAACGATTTTCACGAGATGGACTGACTTTAAAGCCCTGGGGGAAAGCTAAGGGGTTGAGAGGGGAAATAGGGGGACTAAGCATTAAGAAGTGGGGAGCAAAGCTATCAAACGATGCGTTTCAAGCTCTGGCCCAACGTCATTTTACGTCGAGGACGCAAAAGTCGCCTAAACATAGACGGACGTCTCAAAGCGAAGTTATGAGCAGCTTTATGAATCTTGCTCTCTTTAGCTACACCTACACCCACGCAACGAAGTGGAGTGCCGTTCGTCCTTTGCTTCCTCCTCCCTAAACGATTGAAAATGTAACGCTTTTGTCTTGCATTTGCTGAACAGGTGCTATTTCATCTACACTTCTTTTAGCTGCTCCCATGTGGAAAAATTTCGTGGATCTGATCGGGGGCTGGCCAGTCCACATGGGCTTTTGTCATTTTTGAAAAGATTACTTGACATAATGCAGAAATATCAAAAATAGAGGCCTCTTAGTCCCTATTAATGTACTCAAAATGTTAAAATGTCTCTTAAATTTAATTTCTATGGAGTTAGTCTTTTCTGCCATCTAAATTAAATTCGAAAGCTGCCTTTTATAAAATCAAGGTAGAGACACAAGATCCAATTTTTCAATTTCCCTGACATTTTCCTAACTTTTAGACAAATTTCCCTGACAGAAATGTATTAAAACATTTCGCAAAATTTAAATTCATCGAAATTTAAATTTCCCGACATTAAAAATTCCCGAAATTTTCGTTTAAAATTTATTTGCATAACTTTTGTTCACAATTTCTCTTAAAAATTTTGAACAAATTTTTTTCTCTGATATTTCCTTGACTTCCTTGACACGTGGCCACCTTGAAAATAAAAACTGAGTTCTAGAAATCCGCCTATAATGTTCAAAAATCCAATTTTCTTAATTGCAATTGCGAATATATTTTCCATCCCTTCATTGGGATTTTTTAATACATCCCCTTGGACACTTAAGCACCACGTGCGTAATCGTGCTTGCGTGGGTTGCGTCGTCTGCGGAGGGTGCTAGAAAAACAAGATCATACTCGCGACCCTCCTCGACGTTGGGTGAGTCATCGTCGACCACGGAATCACCACGTCGTTCGTAAGACTGAATCACCCTTCCTAAAGAGAACGAGGGTGGCTGGATAAAGGACGAACGACGAAGGGCTATGCTTGCTGGAAGCTATAGACTTATAGAGGATATACATTACATATACAAGAATACTCCCACTACTCTATTATATATCTATACATACATACATATATATAGTAATTCTGTATACCTATCACAGCTATTTCTATATATAAAAGACACAATACAGACGTGTATGTACATATATCTAGGTGCACTCGGAACGAAAACCTACACGAGGGGATCAAATGCGAAATGCGAGTCAGTGATGGTATTGCATATAGCCTCCTATAGAAATTCTAGTGCAGATATTTTGTCATTGAAGAGATTCACAAACTTATCCCTCGTGCGGAGCTTTTGACTAGAAACATAAATAATTCCACTTTCTCTCTAAGGGAATTTCATGCCCGAATGAATCCAAGTAAAAGTCATTCTTTTTATGGACCCTGATCTCGATCCCGATGCTTATCAATGCAATTTGAACAGGTTTTTCTAGATAAACTTCGTTTGTCATTCTATCTTCTGAACATGATTAAATTATGACTGAAAAGTTCTGAACGTTCAAATGAATGAATTTTTGTATTGTTTGTATTTTAAACTAGAAACAGTTTTAAAATATTGATACATTTGCGTTAAAACTAATTCTGTATGAAACGAATGTGTGTTATGTATTGTTATTTTTAGTTGAAACAATATTTCCGGATGAAATAGAATTGGGAAAAAATATTTCGTTCATCTGAACGTTCAAAACTTCTGGTACATATTAAGTTTCTAATTTACAGAGAATTAAATCGTCAAAAAAATCCTTTTGCCTAATTTTACGACTGAATTAAAAAACATGGTTATTACGTAAGGCAGACGTGCTTGAATTTCCTAGTGAAAATGAATCACTAGGAATTCGGTCGAGACGAATCTATGTCACGGTCGGGTCACGTTTATACCAGAATTTCGTGGCATAATCCGGGAGTCATCGAACCTCCCGTGACAAATATGTTTACCTTGCAACTAGTTGCGGCGCCACTCGCCGTCTCTGATTGGCCTAAAAATAATTTTCATCCTCCATTCGTCAAAGAGCAGGGCGAGGGGAGTTTAAAGAATTCCAATTTTCAATAAACTCAGGCTCGGTGTGCGAATGAACGATAAACGCTTACCAGAGCGTTTGGAAAATAAACGAATAAAAATAACCGCTGCTACCAGCGTC
Source organism: Synergus magnus (assembly GCA_032275165.1). Lineage (NCBI taxonomy): Eukaryota > Metazoa > Arthropoda > Insecta > Hymenoptera > Cynipidae > Synergus > Synergus magnus. Next base: position 10,004,621 of record JAUESH010000039.1, read on the forward strand.
TACTGGCATATAATAATCGAAAGAGGCGGGTTCGAGTTTTCAAACCTGGGCAGATTTTCTAATTCGTGATGAAAGAAAAACGAGGAAGTCTTTTCTTCTTTTCACCTCAATAAAATTTAAAGACCTAGATCGTAAAACATTAATTCAGAATCATGCCAGAACTTCCAGCTTAAAAACTGTAAAAATAAAACTGTACAAATTTTACGCTCTTAGAATAAAAAATATTTTATTTAATGCCTTGCATAATAGAAAAAAATAGAAAAAAAAATATCCCTTCGGATCAAAATCGAAAATTCTCAGGAAAAAGCAAATAAATCTCAATCAGAAGAAAGTGTTCTGTTTGCAATACTTCGACTTTGCTCGTTTATTTGTTTTCCAAAATAGCATAATGTGCTTGTACTTGCCAAGAGTATCTCGTTTTATAGTCAGGTTCATATATGTATATTGCTTCGGCTCTCTCTATATTTGTTAAAATGGATAATTGTTAAAAGTTCAAAGCAAAAGGTAGTTTTTATTATATGACCAGATACAAAATCAATCGCCAGGAATGTTTTGTTATTTTATAACTATAAATTTTAAATCTTACTGCTAATTCTTAATACATATTTTAATGCATTATCTGATTTTGTTACTATTTCGAGGCTATTAGAGTCACGAAGCTGTCAGCATGGTGTTGGTATTTACGCAAGAATGATAAATTCTGCCGAGCTAGTCATTGCATTGTTTTCATCCGAGAAAGCGAATACGGAACAGCTGTCTATAAGGAATTACCAGGGCACATGCTGTTGGACACGACACCTGCGTCACGTCGATTTATTTGCTGGGGCAGCAGCCCGTAACTGAATTTTTTTAGCTAATATATCATATCGTGTGTGACGATGAACATGCCTTTACTATCCAAACTGATCGACACACCCACAAAATGATTTATTGTAATTTAATAAGTATCTAGCTTCTAGTTTCTACTTTCATTCTAACAAAACTCACTTTAAAAACTCAAATTCAACTCATTATTTTATTTTAATCAAATTTAAATCCAAAAACCATAACAAATGTTAAGGGATCACGTAAATTTACTGAAATTTAAAATTCCCAAAGTTAAATATTCCAGAAATTGAAATTTCCCGACATTAAAAATTCCTAAAATTTTTATTTAAAATTTATTTTCAAAACAATTATTCAAAATTTCTCTTCAAAATTTTGAATGACAATTTTTAAGAGAAATTTTGAACAAAAGTTTTGATAATAAATTTTAAACAAAAATTTCGGGAATTTTTATTTTTCGGGAATTTTCAACGTCGGGAATCTTAATTTCGATGATTTTCAATTTCGGGAATTTTAAATATCGGTAAATTTACGTGATCCTAATGTTAATTAATTATACATTATAAATAAAAATGGAATTAGATTGGGATTACTTTAGAAGTTTAGTTTTAGATAGACGTATTGTTAACTCCTTGCCTGAAGAAAGGCTACCGGTCATACGCAGGTGGTGGCGTGTAGTCTACAGAAAGGGGCTCGTGGTTTGTGGTATTTAACCTCAGAGTCTTATTGACACGAGGATTAATTGAAATCGCCTAGTTTCTGAATTTGTAATAAGTTTCGTCATCGACCGTAAAATTAAATTATGGCACTCAACGTTAATAACATAATTAGTAAATTGAAAAAAAATTCATTTAAAAAAAAAACAACTTCAAAAATAAAAAAAAATAAATAAAATTAATTTTAATAACGAATCAGTAAATAAAAATTATTCTAAATTACTCTTACTTTCTCTGACTCAATACAAACTTGGAGAGATTATAGAGGTATTCTTAGAAGAATAACGAGTTTATATAAATTTAATCAGAGGAAACTAGAGAGAGGTACTCTTGTTTGCCAATCGAATCACAGCAACTCGTTGATTGGCCTGTAATTAATTTAATAACTGTGCGAGTCCTGAGAGGAAGATATCGATCGAATCGAGTCGTATTGAAGAAGCGAAACTAGTGATCTAGATTCAGAATGATGGATAGAAAGTAATTTGTTTTTGCGGCGGAAGGAAAGCTGCAGCAGGATACCTAGGACTCAGGAAAATATACTCTACAGTCATCTCCACTTCCGGTACTCAATCTATCTCAACTATCCAGGAGATAAGGAAGAATAATCAAATTTTTATTAGAAGTACACTCTATCAACGAGAGGGATGATTTATCTGTGACAATTTCTAGCCAAGAATATTATAAACAGATGGGAAATAAAATGAAAGAGGATTAAATATCGGTCAACAAAATGAAGTAAAAATAAAGTAATAAATAAAGTAACAAAGAAGTATTTTAAAGTTTACGAGTATTTCGAAAAAAAAGGAAAAAAGAGTACCAATGAGACAATCAACTGACGTCACTGGTACGAGTTGGTACACTCAGAAAGCAGGCTTTTAAAAATAAGGATGATCGAAGTCACCCGAATTGCATATACCACACGCCATACGATATTCAGCAATGCCTGAAAAGTTCTGAACGTTCAAATGAATGAATTTTTGTATTGATTGTACTTTAAACTAGAAACAGTTTGCCTATTGTTATTTTTAGTTGGAATAATATTTCCGGATAAAATAGAATTGAGAAAAAATATTTTGTTCATTTGAACGTTCAAAACTTCTGGTACATATTCAGCATTGAATTGTTTATTTTTTGAAAGAGCAGTTTACCTCGTCCGAAAGGCATAGATACTATCCTTTCGAAAGTCAGTCAGATAAAGTAAACTAATTAACAATCGAGTCTCGTAATTCTATCGCGTGCGGGTATAGTCTATACGTACATCGTACAATCTTTATCATTGAGATCTCGATTCGGATGCCAAGGGGCCTTATATCGACACGAAAGGGCTCGTCCGCTCCAAGCCGAGTGAAAGTTAAAAGAATTTACTGAACAGGGCAAAAATCTACTACGGCTGCAGTGCCGTCATTTAAAAAATCGACACTAAATAACCGAGCTACGAGATACCAAAACCGGCCTATAACGACTCGTATTACGTTGGTACCCGTGGACCACAAAGTCGCTTCCATCGAGACTTTTGCCTCTCGCCTTCGGAGAAAGCCCTCGATCGCTACTATACGCAAGTCGAACCGTATCGGAATCATATGATACATATAGGGTGTCCTATATATTAATTGTAATTTTATTCAATATTTTCTTGTCGAAATAAAATGTTTTACATTTTGTACAAAGAGGAATTTAAATAATTCAAAAGAATTGAAAAGCATCCAATAAAATTCACAAGAATTCAAAGCAAATTCAAGAGAAATATAAAAAATTCACGGTGGTCACAAAACTTCAAAATAATTTTTAAAAATACTAATGAAATCAAAAGAATTTTTAAAAATTAAGTGATTTTAAAACATTTAAAAATTTTTAATACAATTTAAAATTTCAAAAGACTTCCAGAGTTTATTTGAAATTCCAGAGGATTTTTTCTACTTTTTTACTAGCAAAAGTCCTTAAGAAAAATTATTCAAAAATCTAAGATTGGAATTTAAATTTTTGAAATTTAGCCAAATTTTCAGAACAAATTACCCACCCAGTATACAAATCAAGTCACGGCTAAAGGTGATCGAACGGCTTTTGTACGTATGATACGGAACGAAACTGTAGTCTTCTCGTTCATTTTTTTTTCTTTTTTATCTCGAATAAGTTTTTTTACTTTAGAAGAATATATATTTATACCTGACGGATTACTTTTTATTAGGGAAAAATATAAATCTATTTTATCTTGTTTGATAAGTCAAATGTTTATCCAAGCGAAGTCAAATTTTTTCATTCAAATATAAACAATAAGACAACTATACGAAGCAAAAATAAAAAAATATTTTCCTTTTCAACAAATACATTTAAATGAGCCAAATAAAAGTTTTTCTAAAACCAAAGACATTTTCTTTGAATTAAATTAACTTTCACTGACGTATAGTTTTTTTACTTGTATCAATTGTCATTGTCAGATTATTGTTTCGCGGAAATGCACGATTTTATATAAAATTCGTGTATTTCATTTTAAAGGATTTGCACACAGCAGCTAGTACCGGTTCAAGTTTCTGTTAACATGACAGTCTGTGCTTGGAAGTGATCTTTATCGTCGCTTATCACGTTTTAACAATCTAACCTGTATACCTACGACCTTCGTGAATCTAACCGTCGCAACTCGAATCTGGTTGACCTACCTCGACTCACATCTAGTGGTTAAGGGATCCAACCACATAACGGTCTTTCCGTCTGACTTTCGTCATCAAAAAACAAAACAAAAAAAATATAAAATAAAAACGAAATTACTTGGATAAATAAAGCTCAAGCTTTTTGTTATTTCTGAGCCTTTCGAAGTGAATTCTATTTTAAACTGGAATTCTTTAAATTTTACATCGAAATCCTTCTATCTAAACAAAGTGATGCTACCATATATTTTGAAAATATCGAACACATTGTTGTCGAAAATCTGATTAGATTTTAGAAAATTGCGCAAAATGTGGATTTTAAGTAATTTTAAGAGATCTTACGATATTTTATGAGGCATTAGGTAATTTTAAGGGCTTTTAAGGGATTCAAGGGATTTTACGAAGTTTTATTGGATTTTCAAGAACTTTAAAGTATTTGGCGAGATTTCATGCGATTTTAAGTAATTTTAAGGAATATCAAGTGATTTTATGAAATTTAAAGGAATTTCACTAGATTTTGTAAGATAATAAAAGGATTTTAAGTAATTTTATGACACTTATTGAGATTCCTGAAATTAGACAAGGAATTGAAATTTTTTTATATTTCAAAAATTACAAATTCTGAATTATTTCGCATACTTTTGAAATTCCTTAAAAAAATTTTTAAATCCTTTAATTTGAAATTGTTTAGAATCCTCTGAATCTTTTTAGCAAAAGGAGTGCAAAAACGAGAAATTAGTCGCGCGGATCATAGTTGCTAGTTGAAGAAAAACAAGGTGCCAAAACTCCTTTCTAAAACCCTTTTCCAAAATAACGACATTTTAACGTAAACGAGTCAACTTTCGCGTGTAGGTAAGCACCTTTCGTGACTGTTTCTTCCATTTAACTTTAAGTACATCGGTACCAGGAGACCCTCCCATATTCTGAATGCGAATAGCTCCAGGGATCGGTACCCCTTGGTGAGTTGTTCCCTTTTTGTTTAGTTAATTTTGTCCCTTGTGATTGTGTCTCCTATATATGTGAAGGAGATGGGAGTAAACAGAGACAAGGGGGGAAGGTAAGAGGGGGGCGTAAAGTAGGCAAAGAAGAAAGAAAAAAGATATGAGGGAAGTACTTAGCTGCTACAAAAGAAAAGAAAGTACTCACCGTTTGTGCCTGGGTAATAACACCCTGGGGGGTGTTTCGATCGTCCGCCATGGCTCCTCCGTCTGCGAACAAAATGACCAATTAAAAATACGTCTAATACCTTCATTTTTTAATATTTATTTATTTTGGTCGCATTTAAATTTAAAAAGCAGTATTAAAAGCTTATCAATTAATTTTATGTAAATAAAAACTTATAATATAATAAGTGCATAATAATAGGTTTTATAACTTTAAGATACTACTGAAACTATTTTTCTTTGTATCTTTTTTCAGTCTTTTTGTTCTCCTAAATCATACCTGGTTACGCAACAAGAGCACTAAATGTTAAAGTAAGAAAAGTTTTATGGGGGAATAATTGTATCTACTACTTCTACTTTGTTTATGACTCTAGCTGAAAAACACAAAACACAAAGAGAAGGATAAGCTAGTTCAATTTCCTACAAAGTGTCGATGATCTTACGCAAGTTCATTGTAGATCGTTTCGAACTTCGAACAATTCCCGCTAATGACTTATGCCTAGCTCTCTAAGTAGAGCAAAGAAAAAATGATTTCAACTCATCTTTACTAATTCCTTTCTCAATCTATTTTCTTCATCCGTAAAATAGAAGAAAGTTTAATGGAATTAAGAAGAATTTAATTCAAGGAAGGCATTTATAATACATACTTATCAACATATCACGAAATATATATTTTGAAAAGGTTTTAAGAGAGGATTGAGATTGCAATCTTTACAGAGTAATGACTCTTATATACTTTGACAATTTTATTCGATGGAAGAGGTACTTAGGCTGAGTATTCTTTTCGGAATAAGATTATATTTTCGATAAGAACGTCGATGCAGGAATTGAAAGAAATGCAAAAAAAAGTGACTCTGAGGTAATAAAATCTCGAATAAAATAACAGAAATCAAATAAGAAAGTAACATAAGAAACGAAACGAGAATCTACTTTCTCCCTTCGTCAAATATTTCGCAAGTATTCGAAGAATGCAATTTATTCTTCAGTCTGGGTCTGTGGTACAGTAGCAGAACAAGAATTATACGAAAAGTCTTCTCTTGCCTCCTAAATGCTATCTTTAGAGATCCACGACACGGTGCTCTCGACAGACTAAAATTCTAATTCTAATTTCACCAGTTAGCCTTCCGCCCTCGCGATTCCGCTTCCGGGATAATAATAACCAATTCCAGAGAAACCCGGGAGACTCCTCGGAAGACTTTCTTCGAAGTCGTAACCATTTTTTCAAATCTCAAATACTAGTTGAAACAAAAAAAAAAAATGTAATAAAAAACAAAATATTCAGACAAAAATAAATTTCAATAAAATTTCTATCATTTTAAACTTGAGTGTCTCCTATTTTTTTTTCCATAAAAAAATGCCGTATGTTTAGAATTTTAGAGAGACACTATTCTTGATTTTTTAAATCAAATTTGTAGTACAAGGGAGATAAAAAGGCAAATTTATGCAAGGTATTTTGGTATTTTCGCATGCAGACGGCGCGTGATATTTCTGGTTGAAACCCCTAAACCTGACATTCCCGAGCGAGTGAACGATCTCGTATAGTATAACAACTACGAAGTAGTTGGTAGTTGGTACCCCAAGTCTTAGGGAATTTCGCGCGGGTCAATGACCAGCGACCGCCTGCAGTGCTGTAGCTTTATGCCGCAGGGAATCTCGGTGATATTACTATTTCCTCCTGTCTTCAAAAGGTACCCCCTTCTTTTTCTTTCTTCATCATTCTCCCCCCTTTTGTAGTTAACCCAGTTAACTTTAAACGGCATAAAGCACTGGCAATGAGTCAGTCATACGCTACACCATTAACTACCTAATAGAGACATGTAAAACAAAGGATGTTTTGGAAAGTTAAAAAGTCTCGTAAAATTTCACAGCAAAATTATTAAAGTCTCATCTTTTCTCTGTTTCAAAAACTAAAGTTTGAAAAATGAGAATAAAAATTGAAGAAACCAGTCAATGCGTTACTTTTTTAATGACAACTAGCAACTATGATCAGCGCGCGATTAACTTCTCGTTTTCGCACTCCTTTCGCTAAAAGTAGAACATCATAAATTTGTCCAGCAGATTTTTTAAGATATTTTGAAATTGTTTTCGATTAAAAAAATTTTTTTTTTTTTATATATTTCAAGACATTTAGAATGATTTTAAAGGATTTCAAGATATTTTAATTGATTTCAAAATATATTAAACGATATCAAGACATTTCGAACGAATTCAAGAGATTTAAATACATCTCAAGGACATTTTTTTACTTATCCGATCTCTACCTTACCGACATTTTCTTTCTCTGCAACGTTACTTCTAAATTTATTGAGATATCAAATTGAACATTTCTAAAACAAAAGAAAATATGCTAAGGTACGTTTATCTGGTCTTAAATATTTACATTGATCAAAAAAAAAAAAAAAATTATTTTGAAATTTTTTTTTTATTTCAATAAAAATTTAGGACCAGATAAACGTACATACCTTAGCATATTTTCTTTTGTTTTAGAAATTTTCAATTTGATATCTCAATAAATTTAGAAGTGACGTTGCAGAGAATTTTTTAAATTCAAATAAAATATCTTGAAGTCTCTTCAGCTTCTTTGAAATTCCTGAACGTTACTTATTTTTTAATTATTTTATTTATATAAAATGTATTTAAATCTTTTGAACATTTTCGAAATCCCTTGAAGTGCCATAAAATATTTTTACAAATTCTTTAAAATTACTATAAAATCTTTAAATCGTTTAATATTTTCTTGAAATATTGATAATCTCTTGAAAATCCTTAAAATTACCTAAAATCTTTTACAATTTATTGAGACTCTCTTAAGGGCATGTGATACTTTACCATAAGAGCAATTTATTTTCCGCAACTTTACGCTTGCAATAATAAATATTTT
>JAUESH010000039.1:10042133-10082741 GCA_032275165.1 Synergus magnus
TATATATATATATTTATTGAAATCGAATGTGTTTTAAGGCTAAACCTTCTATTAATATAATCTACTAATTTTTAGAAATACTTAGCTAGTTTAAAAATGTACTTATTCTAATATCAAGTTACAGTTTTTGACTGAATCTAATTATTGAATTTATGAATCGAAGGACAATGGTGACTACAAACATGTATGGTTCCTTAGCAACCTAAACGAATGTTTACACGTTCTTAATTTCCATTCTCGCTTCGCAGAATGATTTACAAGATTTACAGAGCAAAATCTCAAACTTGTTTACCACGTTTAATTTTTTCAAAAAATGGAAAGTGATCTTAATTTTGAAAATATTTATAATTTTATTCAGTGATACTCGGTTTGTTTTCAACAAAGTATAGTTGTCAGGTATGTTTTGTTTCAACTATTACATTATTCACTTTATTGCATCCCTGTATTTATTACAAATGTAATAGTTTTTATCAAATATTTTGAATTTATATAGGAAAGAGAAAATATGGATAGTAATTATAGGGCAAATATTTTGAAGTGGTTGCCAGCTCAAGGTCCCGTTTTAGAAAAATGGTTTAAAGATTCTTTGGAATTGGAAACAATTCTAAGAAAAATTTCCTGGGACATTGACTTTTATGTTGAAATTACAGCGAGTGGTAAAGTTTTTAATGAAGAGGTATTTTTTCGTGTTAAGATTTAATCATAATAATTATTTTTTTAGAATAAGGTCCGAAATATAATTTATTTTTTCCAATTTAAGATACTGACGAATTTTGTTAGAAAATTAGAAAGGTACACAGAGAATTACAGATTGATTTGGAAATCAGGAGAGACAATTCATCCAGTTTACAAAGCAAAGGTTCAATATATAAAAATGAATTTGCAACAAAATTTGAATGTTGTAGCAAAATTTATCCGAAACCTCATTTACGATATTATGGATTGCAAAAATGACGAGTTTCTGAGGATCATTTTCAGGTTTTAATTTAATATTTAAAACGATACAGTTACTTAAAGATTTGTATTATTAATAATTTTCATACTTTTCAATTGATTGAAAAATTATATAGATTAGTGAACGCTTACAACAAAATGCTGGATTTAGAACCTAATGTCTCAGAACCTTCAATAAATATTTTTTCAAATAATTGCCCTTCTATGTTGGAACCCCTTAAAAAAATTTCTGTAACTCGAGTGCTGCAAGTGAGTAGATTTTAAAATGATAAGAAAAATTTGAATGAATTATTATTTTATTTTTAGTTCATGCAGAATTATAACTTATAAAATTAACAATTTTAGGTTTTGGCAAAAAATAAGGTTGAAGATTATTGTCACGAATTTATTGAATGCTTATTGGCGAATTACCAATGTAATATGGATAAAGAAGATACAAAATCGACAGCAGATATAGATTTGTCTGAAAATTCCAGCATCGAAATCTATCGGTGAGTTTTGATTTAATTAAAAGGGAAAATTTATTCATGCAGACCCAACTATGTAGTATATAAATCATAATTTCTAAATTGCTAATTATAAAATATTTTAGAGCTCTTACAAAACATTTGACACCTCCAATTACGAGTTTGCCAGCACAAGAAATGGAAATGTCCAATGTAGAATCAGTCCAAATTCTCGTAAGTATGCAAAATGAGGAAATTACTAGATTAATGAATATTGCGAGGAGTATATCTCCTGAACTTCTTGGATCTGAAGCTTTAAAAACAATTAATAAAGGTAATTTTTACTATCTTTTCAAAATTAGATTTGAATCAATTAATTTATTTGTTTCTTTTCATCAATAATTATTTGTGATTCTACCATTAATTTTTTAATAGATGAGAAAAAAATTCGAACTACTGCCATGAAGAAAATAATAGAATTTTATCAGGAAATTGCTTGGGGATCAATTTCAAGTATTTTAGATCATGTCGTTTTATGGTGGTCACCAAAAGCTTTGGCAATCAGTCACAGTCGTGGTGCTCAGCACTTTAAAGATTGGCTGCATCGATTTCTTCAAAAGCACCATGGTAAGTTCAAAAATAATTTTTTTTGAGGATAATTTGAGTCGATATATATTTTTTTTAAATGAGAAATGATCGAACTTTTAAAAAATTTATATAAATAAATTTATTCTCAGTTCCATCGACTGTGAGACCAGCACTTCAAAATTTATGTGACACTTTAGGTTGTCATGTGACAGTCACAGCTTGGGATGAACGTTTTAGGCGAGCTTATACTTCATCATTTGCATGCCAATCAAAACCATCAAGTGAAATATCGAAGGTCAATAGCATTAATTAAATAATAACGAAATTCAAAATTTAATAGCAATTTTCTATCGGGAGTTATTTAAATTCTATAATTGAATTATTTTAAAGTAAGAAGTGCTTGTCAAGTTTAGTAAAATTTGTCAAAAATACAAATTTCAGGGAACGGATACAGGTCAGAAATTTTTGGATTTGTTTAAACTTTTGGTGATAAATAGTAACGAATGTGAAACTAGTGGAGAATGGGATCTTGGGGCTCCTTTGGTGCAGCTTCCACTTTCTGAACAGATTATCGTTCTTCACAGGTAACTCTAAAAATATAATTAAAAACGTGATTTTTGAGTTTTTAATTTTTTTCCATTATTAAACTCGTATAATTTCTTTACTTGAAATTGTTTTAGATTAGATCACTCAGTCCACACGATGAGATTATGGTCGTTACAAGAAGCAAAAGAAATCGCTCACACTTGGGAATTGGATGTTTTTTTTCTTTTAGTGAAAGGTGACGTCGTCAATTGCATTCAAGAACTTCAACAACTAAAGGTCTGTTTCTTCAAAAATGATATACATATATCCTTTTTTAGACAAAATAAAACAGTTTAAATAATACACCTTAATTTTAAAACTATTACTTTGCTTTAATTAGCTTGCTGATCATACAACGACTCTAGAAACAGAACCAATCAGTGTACAGGTTTATGTCTGTGCTAAAATGAGAGCCAAAATTGTTTCTGAAGTCAACGCCAATATTCAGCTATTGAAGGTATTTTTTCGAAATATTTATATCTTTCCCGATTTTTAAATTTGACAAAACTTTATGCAATTTCAGGAAACCTCCATGAAATGTATCAACACAATGGCAATAATTTGCCGTGTTATTAGTCTTGCAAATTTACACATGTGCTTTCCAAAACCAAATTATTGGAGAAAAAACTGCCCTACGACACCCGCTGTGCCAAGTGGATATGTCGAAACATATTTTGGTAAAAATTTAAATACATTATTTAAAAGGGATCACATAAATTTACCGAAATTGAAAATCGTCGAAATTTAAAATAGAATGTCTGGAAATTTCAATTTCGGGAATATTTAACTCCGGGAATTTTAAATTTCGGAATTTTATAATTTCGGGAATTTGAAATTTCAATAACTCTCAATTTCGGGAATTTTAAATTTCGATGATTTTCAATTTCGAAAATTTAAAATTTCGTTAAATTTACGTGATCCCTATTTAAAAGTATCAAATTTTTAATGCTCTAAATGTGTTTTGATTTAGAAAAAGTCCTCTTACCGGTCTTGGAAGTAATAGACAACCACGAAATATCAAATATGATTTTGCGAATAATGTGCGAGGCATGGCTGGATTACATTTATTTACACCAAGTGAAATTTAGGTAATATTTAATAAATAGGAAAATATTATTTGGATAATTCTAAGTAAATTGAAATAAAATCCTAAATCCTCGTTTTTGTTCAAATTGAGCTATTTTTTATGTTGGACGTTAAATTTTCAGTGATTGGGGTGCCTTTCAACTTTTAACAGATTTTGCATATGTGTCCAAATGGGTTATTGACTGTCCTGTAATTTCGGAAAACGTTCGGAATCATCTTCTGAAGAATGAAGTTCTACGCCGATGTGAAGGAGTGGGACGTCTTCTTTTACGTCATCCTGGAGAAGCTATCGCCATGAACAAACCACCACGTAAAATTACCTCAATGATGCAAATTATACAAATATACGAAATACTAATTAAAATTCAATAAAAGTAAATTTAAAAAATTGTGCAGAGCAAAGAAGAAATGAAAATGGATCACCACAGTCTCTTGGATTGGAAAGAATGCCAGCAGAAATGTATGTGCCTAATCAAGAACAGTGGCTCGAGCTGCGTGCCCCAAAACGCTACAATTTTTGCTGCACTGAATGAAAATGCTCAAATTTAAATTAATTTAATCTTTCTATTATAGCATTAATTAAAAATATTAAAATAAATTTATACAATTGTCTAATGATTGAAATAGTTACAAACCCAATTTAATTGTCTTTTTAATTTTTAAAATTATTTTTAAAATATATTATAAAAAATATTGATTCTCGTATTATAAAGTACATGGGGTTTTTATTCCTGAAGCCCAGCAGCGAAGCCCCTCTTTCTATCCGTGTCAATTTACACGTCTGCTTTAAGGCGGTCGTTGACTTGCGTTATGTTTATCATAAAAAATGGTCAATTAAAAAAAAAATATAATAAACGAACTGTTTTATTCAATTGCTTTTTATTCTTGAGAGATAGTGGATAGAAATTCAAAGCTGAAAATAATCTAATATAAATAAATTTTTCCTGATTTTATGTTTGTAAGAATTTAAATTTAATAATTAAGAAGAATTACTTTACTTTTGTTTTTTATCTTAATATCCATATAAAATATAAGATCTTATTAACAGAGTATGACTTCCATGATATAAGGAGAGGACTGGTTGCATTATATAAGTTTTATTGCTCAGAGAGTATTCGAAATATGAGAAGAGATTAGCACAGGGAGTTAGAGATAAATTACTATATCTGCTTTCTGAATATTAGTCAATATTTTATTATTACATTCGTAAAAGAAAACAATAGTGCTTTCTAATTCCACTCAATAGTAAAAAGCTTTTCAATATCTTGATAAAAATTTCCTTTCCCTAGCGAAAGCTTCGGATTGAAATTTATTCTGAACCAATCTGAAATTTTTCGAATCATTCTGGAATTTGTATCCGAACCAAACAGTTTCATTCCGATCTAATCCGAAGGCAGTTTTCAATCCGAATGAATCCGGTCTATCCGAATGATTCCGAATAATTCGGATAAATTCGGATTTATTCCGATTGAAAGTTCGGATTAATTCTGATTAATTCGGATTGACCGGATTTATTTGGATTCATTCGGGTTATAAGTTCGGATTGATTTTGAATGGGCCTCGGATTAATTCGGATTGAAAACTTCCTTTCGGATTAGATCGGAATAAAACTGTTTGATTCGAATACAAATTCTGGAATGATTCGGAAAATTTCGGATTGGTTCAAAATGAATTTCAATCCGAAGCTTTCGCTAGGGTTACTCATGAATTAAAAAAGAATTTTGCGCCATTCTAGAAAAAAATAATTAAATCCGATTGGGCAATATTTAAATTTAATTTTAAGAGATTATTCATTCACGAAAGGTTCCAATCCTTTTTTGAAAAATATCCGAGAGAATATCTCTAAAGTCTCATCGAATCATGGGACTTTATAGGAAGAAATTTAATCCCCATGATTGAAATTTGATCTCAAATTTTTTTATTTCCTGTTTGTGGACAATGACCGTAGCTTTTAAAAGAGAATAGGCTGCATGTAGTGATTCCGTGTTTCATAGTGGGGTGGTCAGATAGTCTGGCTTCCAAGTCTGGTTTGAAGTCATTCGTGTTCTAAATACAAGAGCAAGAAGAAGGAACAAAAGTTTCTTTCTTTTACAGTTGCAGTGATTATCTTCTATGTGGGTGAAAGTGCTTCCATATGTAAATCAAAATTAAAAAATAAAATTCAATGGCAGCGACGGAGAGGACGTATTTAACGAGGCCAAATGATCCTCCTCATTATGTCGAGTTTGCTGGGATTTTAAGGACGAGAAGAAATAAAATCAGACAATTTCAATGCTGCATGTGCGCTTTCGTAATGTAAGTTTATCATTTTTTAAAATATTTTATTATCTACAATAATATATAATTAATTATGCACTGCAATTATTGATTAAAAATTCTAATAGATATTGAATAATTATTTAAATATCAACTCGACCTTAGTCTCGTTCAATTTTTATAAATTCATATTCTCTATTGATTTAATCAAGTTTTTAAATTAATAATTCACGGAAGATTATTGCAATTCTCATTGGAAAAATTTAATGACTACACCTATGTCGGTTGCGGTTTTAGGTAAAAATGTCTGACTGCATGGAGTGTCTACCTATGGACTTTATTATACGAAAGGAAATATTTATCTGCTTCATTTTTGTTTTCTTGAAAAATTATATGCAACTTAAATATTAAAAATTGAAACTTGAAAATAAATATTAATGAACGAAATTAAAATTTGGCCTTTATTTTAATTGTTTTTATTTTTATTTTCTTCTTCATTATTTTATTATTTTTTGCAAAGACAATATCAAGTTATTTCACACAATACTGAATACTGAATACTGAATGTTATCTAAACTGAGCTACTTTTATTTCAGAGCACTTTTCGTTATGACACTGGTGATAATCGTCAGCTACTCAATAAGTCATAACGCCATGAACAACTTGACATCCACAGAAAACTTAACATCAGAAAACCTAACATCAGAAAACCTAACATCAGAAACCCTACCACTCAATCTTTTAAAATCTACAGGCCTGAGATTGGATTCAGACACTTCAGATTTAAATCCAACTTCGCTTACAGATGAGGAGACAATGGAGGGAATTGAAGCAGGAAATGAAGCAATTAAAAACCGACATATCTCGGATTCCTTCACCAAACCACTACCATCACCATCACCAGATTTTCGTCACCAATTTGCCGTCAGCACAAGTTTGCGAGCTGATGAATTGGCATTAGCTGGTGTGGGTGAAATCGCAGCCACAAAACAAATTGAAAATTCGAGATCCCTACTTGGGAAACCATCTTCCATGGGAAGCTACTTCAATGGTGGTTGGGCACCTCAAGGTTCTTGTAAAGAATTTACAAAAACCAGCTGTTTACCGAGCAAGTATAGGACACCTGATGGTACTTGTAATAATCCTAATCAGTGGGGATCAGCGATGTCACCTTATAGAAGAATGTTAAAACCAGCTTATGCTGATGGGATAAATTCACCAAGGAAAAGTGTTTCGGGAGAAGCACTTCCATCTGCCAGAGAAGTTAGTTTGAAGGTACATCCACCATCTCCGAGTGCAAATCCATCTTTTACGGTAATGCTAGCTGTTTTTGGACAGTTTTTGGATCATGACATAACAGCAACAGCAATTAGTCAAGGGGTTAATGGAAGTTCGCTATCGTGTTGTTCACCAGTGAATAATCATCCGGAGTGTTTCCCAGTTCAGGTTGGACCTGGAGATCCGGTTTATGATGTTGGAGGTATGTCCTGCATGGAGTTCGTGAGATCAGCACCAGCGCCTCAATGTAAAATCGGTCCTCGCCAACAACTCAATCAGGTGTGTTTCCCTGCTAATTTTATTATTGTTGTCTATTAATTTCATAGAATACTGTTCATCACTGACCCTTGTTAAAATTTTCAGGTCACTGCTTTCATCGACGGATCAACAATCTATGGTTCCGATTCACAAACTTCAAGAAACTTACGAGAGTTTCAAGGTGGTCGACTAAGAATGCAAGTCACCCCAGATAACAGGACACTTTTACCACGAAGCACAAGCATCAACGATGGCTGCAACAGGGAATTGGAATTAAAAAGAGGTCGTTACTGTTTTGCAGCAGGCGATGGAAGAGCTAATGAGAACCTTCACCTCACAACTATGCACGTATTGTGGGCCAGGCAGCACAACAATCTGGCGAATAAGCTATCGGATATCAACCCCTCTTGGGATGACGAAAAGCTTTATCAAGAATCTCGTCGAATTATTGGTGCACAGCTTCAACATATTGCCTACGCTGAATTCGTTCCCATAGTTCTTGGCGATACAGAAACAAATTCGAGGAATCTAAAACCCTTAAAATCCGGATTCCGAAAGGCAAATACGACCGTCAATCCGGAACTAGCAAACCATTTTGCTGCATCAGCTTTTCGCTTTGCTCATACTCTACTTCCTGGACTGATGAGAGTTACCAATGCTGAAAAGGGAACAACTAGTTACATAGAACTGCACAGGATGTTGTTCAATCCTTATAGTCTCTATAGTCAAGGAGGAGTTGCTAATTCTGTGACCATGGCAACATCAAACTTTATTCAGCAAACTTCTACTCACGTGACTTCTCAGCTGACTAGACACCTTTTTGAAGACCCTTCTTCCAATAAAACAGTTCCTTGTGGGTTGGACCTTGTTTCCTTGAATATTCAGAGAGGAAGGGATCATGGGTTGCCAGGGTATACCCAGTGGAGGGAGTATTGTGGATTGAAGAAGCCAAAAACCTTTTCAGACTTGAAGGATGACCTTGATCCTGATGCTTTGGATGCCATTTCCAAGTTGTATTCTAGTGTTGATGATGTCGATCTCTATACTGGGGCTCTGGCTGAAGTTCATAAATCTGATGGAATCGTTGGACCTACTTTTACTTGCTTAATTGGAGGACAATTTGAGAGAACACAACAGGGGGATACCTTTTGGTACGAGAACTCCAATCAGCCAGGTTCATTTACTGAAGGTGAGGAAGAGCTAAATTGTAATTTCTGTTCTAATCACTTCTATAAGCAATTGATCCCGTAATACGTTTAATACATTTTTTCAGATCAACTAAAGGAGTTGCGAAAGTCATCCTTGGCTAAGCTAATATGTGACTGTTCGGACGGCATAACTAAAATTCAAGCTGAAGTCATGAGATCAGAAAAACTGAGCAACCCAATGATATCATGTGAAGACATTCCTGGACCATCTCTAGAAGCTTGGAGGGAAGGTCCACAACTGAGTGCTGAAGATCCAGCTACAGGAGAACCAACTACTGAAGAAGCCACCAAAGATTGGTTGGCTTTCAAAAACGAGATTAATAGAACAGTGCAGAACATAATAGATTTTATAAAAGCGAACAAAGTACAACCCATGAGTGCAGACTACCTGACCTTTCAAAAAGAAATTAATGATTCATTTACAGAATTGAGAAACGAACTTGTTGGGTTGCATCCAAAACTTAATCCTGATTCATTAAATGATGTAGACTTAATGAATGATGTTAACACCTACATAAACAATTCTTTAGAAGAAGCTAGTAACAAAGTTTCACTCATTGCTAAGAAACCATCTGTTATTGGTGATTGGGCAGCTTTCAAAATGAATATTATGAAATCTTTGGATGACAGTATTGACAATTTTAAAGAAACTTCACCAACTCCTAAAGATTGGCTTGCCTTTAAAATGAAAATAAAAGATCAAGTTCAAGACATAAAAAATCAGGTTGCTCTCATAAAAAGCCAGATTGTTGCTATGAAGAAAAATCCGACTTTGCAAAAAGATGTTGATAACGAAGACACCGATTGGGTGAATTTTAGAGCTGATATTCTGAAGTCTATCAATGAGATAGTTGATAAGATTAAAGAAAATATGCCACCACCAGGGGATCCTAGTTGGACGACCTATGTCAAAAATATCAAGGATCAATTTTCCAATTTCAAAAATCAAGTTTCAATTGCAGAATCAGGTACTCCTACCAAAAATGTTGAAAGTCGAGAGTGGTTGAAATTTAAAAGAGATCTTAATAAAACTATAGATAAGATAGTTCAGGATATAAAAACAAATGCACCACCGCCTGGCGATCCTGCTTGGACAGATTACAAAACAAAGATTATGGACCAATTGTCGAAATTTAGGAATGATATACCTGCGAAAGCAAGGGTTCTATTAAAAATGTCTCAAGATGGTCCTGTTTTCGATTGGAAGGCTTTCAAATTAGATTTGAACAATTCCTTAAGTGAATTAATTACAGACAAAAAAGCTGGTAAGCTTTTGCCACATGATCCAAGATGGGAAGTGTTTAAAAACAAATTTAACAAATCAATGAATAGTTCCAAGTACAGAATTCCTGTTTTAAAATTGACTTTAGAAGGAACTTCAAGTGCTGATTGGAAAAGTTTTAGACAAGATTTGACTGCATCAATAAAGGACATAGTGCAGTATATCAAGGACAATGCACCACCTCCTGGAAGTCCAGATTGGGTAGAATTTGGTAAAGATATCAGGAATAGGTTTGCAGAATTAAGAAAACAGTTTGATATTAGAAAATCTGAGCTTTTGTTGAAAGCTACAGCTGATGGGACAACTGACGATACAAAAATTGACGCATCAAATATTGATGGAACAAATATGAATGCAACGAATTTTGATTGGGGTTCTTTTAAAGCTGATTTGAATAAGACACTTTTTTTTCTAATCGCTGAAAGAAATACAAGAAATTCTTTACCAAGAGATCCAAAATGGGGTGAATTCAAGAATTATGTGAACCAATCTGTTACAAGTTTTAAGAAAAAGATTGCTGACCTCCCTCCGAAACCGAAAGGAAATAAATTGTTGCTATTGACAAATGATTGGACAGATTTTTATAATCAGATTAATAAATCTCTTGCAGATGCTAATAAGATTTTTGAGAATAAACCACCAGTAGGAGATCTGGCTTGGGTATCTTTTAGAGATTCTGTAAAGGATAATTTTGCAGAAGTGAAAGATGAAATAGCAGAAATTAGAGCAGAATGGTTATCAAAATTAGATGAAGACAGTACTGAAGTTATTGATAAGTCATCAGAGAATAACTTGGAGAATCTTCAAACTGCGACAAATAAGTCATTTTCTGATTTGGAAAATCAAGTAGAAAATTTGAAATTAGATCTCACACCTTCTGACATAACTGATACAGATTGGGTTTCATTCAAAGAAGCTATAAACAAAACAGTGATGGATTACATCAATTCGATGAATCATAGCGATCCGAATGAGTGGATAAAATTTAGGGATTTCGTAGATAAATCCACAGCTGAGTTAAAAAACGAGATAGATGCTTTGAGGAACATAATTAATGAGACAGGTAAAAGAATTGATGAACGGAAAAACGATATTAAGCAGGAAATCTCAGATCTTAAGCTAATTGATGATTTTAAGTGGAATGAATATCGAAATTCACTTAAGTCAAGATTAAAAGAACTACATGATTCTGTCAACAACAAAAAATTGAAATTATCACCATCTTCAGCAACAAGAAGAGAAGATTTAATATCTTTTGGAAGAAAGATTTGGATAGGTTTTGCTTTAATCACAGCAAAGGTAACATTTTAGAAAATGATAATTATATTGTTTCGAATCTGTAAAGTGTACATTAAGATTTTTAAAAAGCATGCTCTGATTTTTTGAGAATTAAAGAAAATAATATATTTTAAGTATGTTATCATCGCGACGGGATAAAATAAGAGTTTATATTGAGTAGAAGTATAGAAATATACTAAAAGTATATGTAATCTACTGCTTAAGCAAAAATAAAATTTCTACATTTATATGTTAATTTTTTTATATTCATAACACTATTTATACACTGAGAAAAATGGATATTAAAACTTACTACCTTAATATTTAGCATAGGGACATATTCAACCCAAATATCTGAATATTATGTACTTTAAAATATCTTGATATTAAAATCAATATTGTAAAATAAGAATAAGAAAATTAAAACTGTAATTTTGTATTGTTGTGAATAAAGCCTTTTTCAAATATTGATTTTTTATTAAGTGTGCGGTGGCATTTGTATCTAAAGTGATAATATCTGTAATGGAGTGTATTATAAAAATTGTTTTCATTTTTTTTTACCATACATTTAACATACATAACATTTTTTCTTAACATACGCTGTTTTTTATCTTATACATCAATATTTTTTAAATATTTGCAAGGAATGAGGTGTCTCTTTGTGACCTAGAATCCAGGAAAATATCTAAGTATACGTGTAACAGTAAAGCAACTCGGACGCAAAAAATATAGTTCCAAATTCTAATTCTTTGCGCAAAATTTTTTATTCTAATTAGTCTCCAAATTTTGAAAATTATTTAATTAATTAATTATTGCATTCATAGGCGAAATATTACTTCATCACTGCAGCAGACTCCTTTCAGTTATTCTCTTGAGAGCGAGAAATTTTTATTCTGATCTGCGTCGTTATATCTGGGTATAGACTGCGTCTATATTCAGGATGTCGAGTCTGTCAATTTCTCAGCTAAAATTCTGAGACAGCTGGCAACAACTAATAACAGTTCTAATGCTCCTTTCATGCTAATATTTTAAAGCATTCACAAGCAATGTGTATAATGTAACACCGAAATCTGTTTTATTGTAAAATAATGAATTAATAAAATCTTCTGAAAGAATATATTTTCTGTTTCTCGATTTCAAAAAACTTATATTAAGTTATCATTTTATTAAAGCTTTGCTCAATAAGTATGTAGAAACTAGAATATAATTCGAATAGTATTAATAATTGAATTTAAACTACGTGGCCAGACTTAACAGAAGAGCTGCACCTCGCTTAATCCAAAAATCAGATCCTTCTGAACCAGTTTTGAGATCAACGGTTACAATATATGCTGGTCTGCCTTGGTCCCCACTTCTTTGAGGATAATAGTAACAAGGGCTGTTATAAATACCTTTAGTTTTCTTTTTGAGCTGCTCTACCGGTCTGAAATGAATCACAGGCATGTTGCAAACAAGTAACATGGGAGCTGGTTCCACAAGAGTACCACTCTTCTTATCCCAACCAGCCCCTTCAAGAAAGATGGACCTAACGTAGACTCCATCCTAAAGAAAATTTCAATTAGCTGTCAAATTTTATTTAATTGTCACAACGGGATATTAAAAAGGTTCTTACTTCTGGTGGATCGATAATAGCAGAATCATCCACATTAAAAACAGTAAATTCCCAAGACAATGAGTCAATCGAAATATTCCACAATCTAGCTGAAGTTTGCAAAACTGCAGTGAGAAATCCTGTGGGGAAAGTAAAGGCACTCAGCCAAAACAGTAAAGGTGGATGCGTAGTTTCAGCCCATTTTGAAAAATGTTCAACTCGACTGATTAAATCTCTAGTCCAAGAGCCGAGGAGTTTTAATGAAGGATATGCCGTCAACCACGGAGAGGGAACTCGACCTTCATAAATACAAGTAAAAATTTCTTCCAATTCTGCAGACATTAGAACAAAACCTTCGATTCCTCTTCGAAGATCTTCCAAGCTGAAACGAGTTTTATTCAAAAGAGCATTGTATCTCGTAATTTCTTGCAATAAAACTACATCTAGAGGGCTTTTTGAAGGTCCTATCATCTTCTCCGTGGTTTCATAGTCAATAGGTTTTGGTATCTTTGTAGAAATGTCGAGGGCCATTTGCATAACCTGCGGATTAATAGATTTATCAAATTAGCCTAATTTTATCGGTTTACAGTAAATCTTCAATTGAAAGAAGATTTGGAAAGATTCTGACTTTGTCCTCTTTATTGGTTTCTTCTTCACTAGAAGTTGCCTGTATTTGCAGACTCATGAGAGTTCCAAACATGTCTCTTGTTTCTATGATCAGAGATGTGATATCAGCATTTGGATGTTGGCCAAAAGCTTCCGGTCTGTCAGTAGTTGGCAAGACTGTTATAAAATCCCTATAAGATTCGAGAGAACCATCTCGAGGAACATAGTAAGTTGGCAAAGTTGATAAGCGATAATAAGGTACGTTAAGAACATCATCAGTAAAAAATTGTTGGACATAAGTCATCAGCAATCTACGATCCCAATCGTCAGTAACATGACCACCATAACATATTCCAGCTATCAAATATTTTAGTGAATCCCAAGGTGTTTCCGGATACTCGTCGAGATAGACCTTTAAAAGATTTTCTGACACCTGTGTAAATAAATGTGAATATGAATTATAAATAATTCTAAAAGATCTCTTTATTCCTGTACCAAAATATATATCTTATACCTCAAAATCTGAATCGTTGAAACTGTAAACGATGTTCCAGCCCAACTGCTGGAATTTCTTTCGTTCTATGAGAATTGCATGGAAGAAGACTAAAGTAAACAGGAGTTTCTTGTACTTGGATTTAGCTTGGCAGCTTTCGAATTGATTTTCCGTTATTAAACCATAGAGCCTTGTCATGTTGGCTTTAATTCCTTTTGGTGGTTCGGTTGTCATTTTTATTCCAGCTTGAAGAATTGATATTGGAAAGTGGGGTGTTGGACTCGAACTCAACCATAATCTGACAAAAACGATTAATCACAAATTAAACCAAAGTTCTAAGTTGAAATTGTTCGCCTTTAAAGTCCGAGATTCAAGTCTAAAGATCAATTTTGAGAACCTAAATTTGGGATGCAGATTTTTGTTGGATGATAAATTTTCCACAATTTTATCGAGTTTTGGCATCCAGCTGAGGGAGAGGTGACAGTTGGCTAAAAATACCCAAGAGCCTTCACGTGCACCCATCTCTATCATTCTGAAATAATAATTCAATAGATTATTAAACTAAAAAAAAGTAAAAATTAAAAGGGGAAAAACTAAAAAGATAGGAAGTTTATGTATACTTGGTAGCAATTGGTGCCTGACCCTGACCCAATGACAAGGTCATGAATTTACTCATCATGTTTTGATTCTCAGCCAATTGCATAAGTGAACTAGTAGGATCAACTCCAGGTGATAAGACAAAAATCAGAGGAGAGTGAGCCACTGAATCATCGAGTACAGCTTTGACATCCAAAACTGGTGGTTCCACATATCTCTGACCAAGATTATTCGTAATAAAAGTTGTCAAGCAAAATGAAATTCTGTCGGAGCGACAACTTCGAATGAAAAGCATCTTCTGGAATTCATTACAAGCTGCTTCCCAATCTCCAGGAAGGGTTAAACTTTCTGGCTCAGTGTGAATATACCTAAAAATGATTATTTGTTAGAAATGATTATCCTTTTGTTTAATTCCCATACCATGATTTTTGATCCGTGCCCTTAGAACAAATCTTACCAATAATTCCATTCCCTTGGAATCTGTTCAAAAGAAGATATTACTCCATGAAATCCTGGCAACTTGTCAAGTTCCGTAACATTGTCCCAAGCTTCATCAGACAACCAAGCCACTGGTTTATCCGGTTGATTTTCTTTGTCCAACACTATACCACCTTTTAATAAGAATGCATATTCTCCTGCAATAATTTTTCCTTGAGCTTCTAATATTTTGATACACATGTGGAAGGAGAAAAGAAGCTTGTGCTGTTCAAAAAGACCTCGACATGTATTTCTGCAATTGGAAACAAAATTTGTTCGAATTTTTTTTGATAGAAATAAGAGTTAATAGTGACTAGGGCGTACCTGTACAAGGCATAAGTATGATATTCATTTAGAGCCTCTATCCTTTCAATAAGTTTTGGACTTTTAGGGCTTTTATCAATCGATATCATGAATAATGATATATAGGCTTCTAAAGAGAATTGATACATTGGATCTATGAGGCTCATATCATTGAGAACAAAAAATAGGATAGCTGCTCTTCTCGAACAAGGTCGATATCCTTCCCTTGCAAGATCAATTTCCTTTTCTGTTTGTTCAGTCACTATCAAAGATTGCTGGACTGTGTCTGATGTTGCCTTTGAAGTTTGCAAGGTATTCAGAAGATCCAGGTCGTCCAAAAGCGAACCAGTGGTGACACTCAATAAACTATTAAAATTATCATTCCTATTATTAAACTTCTTTAATTTTAGCTTTAGGATTGCAGGGAAGTATTTTCAAATTTACTAGAGTATTTTGTCCTCAAGTTCTTTAAGTGTGCGTTTTCCAGCTGCAATAGTCAAGACTAAATTATCTTTCTGCTCTTCGAGCTGAGGTTTTTCCTTCCTAACAACGATTCCTAAAAGTTGTGCTTCCAATCCTGCCAAAAAGACAAACATTAATTATCTAAAATGTCTTTATCACTTTTATTTTCTAATCAAAGGATTTACCTTGTTCCTTGATCGCAAAATTGCATAAAGTAGTTTTGGTCGATATCTCTGGAGCATAATGTGGATTTTGGAGCTTCGTTGTAATAAATAATCGAAATTTATCGTTGAAAGTGATCATTTTGTCATTGAACTTTATCATTATTTCGTTTCCTTAATAATAAAAATGATCAAAAATTAAAATATGCTAATGGAGGGATATAAAATAAAAAATATTTGAAAAATTTATCAATATTTAAGAGAAAACACCTGTCTTAACGAAAGCTTTTTGAAGAATTGGATTTAAGGCTGGATCGAGAGTTTCCCCAACATTTTGCAAAAGTACGGGCTTTCCAAATTGAAGAGCTTGTTCTAGGATTCTTGTAAAATCAGGCTGACCAAAATCGATGACTTTCAATGACTAAACGTATAATTTGGATTGATTACTAATTTGAAAAATTATGAAATATGATTTATAAGTGAAAAATAGCTATAAAATATATTTATATAAATTATTAATACGTTAATTTCTTCCATATTTTTTATCCATTTCACAGCTTGACACTGAGGATCTATAACAAGAGGCCATCGAGTTCCTCTCGTCACTATTATTCCATTTTCAGTGCTAAAATCATCCGAAGGTAATCCTTCAATATTCCACTCTCTTATTGTACTTGGATCACTTAAAAATGTTTTAATATCAAGGTCCGATGAAATTGGGATTTCTTTCTCGAGTACCTTGAATAAATTTTCATTTATTTGTCCTTTAGAAAATTATTAGAACAAGGCAAAGGAATAAACATTTTGTAAATAAGAATATGTATAATTTTACCTCCTCGGTCCAAATTTTCACCAAATCCTCCCTGTAATTTGAGACAAATGGACCCAAATATGATACGAATGCAGTGCATATTAAGCAATCACCAGGCAATAAATCAAAAAGTTTGGTTAATGAAGCAACTGTATTTTGCCATCTTATTCTTTCTCCAGAAAGACCGTCTACTAACATAGCTGCTCTTTCCAATTTCAATTTCAATAAATCTGCCTAACAATAAAAAAGCAGACCAAAATCAAATTTTCAGAAGCTCTGATTTTTTTAATCCATGATAAATTAATTTGTTGTTTATGACAAATATTATTTAGTGAAGAAACCAACCAATTTAATCAAATCATCCTTCTCCTTCATTTTGGCATCATACATAGTTTGTAACCTTTGCAATTCTTCGCGCAATTTTTGTAATTGAGCCTCAGCTTCAGCCAGTGCTGCTTCTTTTTCTCTTAAAGAAGCTAAAGCTGCTTCTAATCTTTCCCTCTTGGGTGCCACAATTCTAATGCAACAAAAAAATTAGAATATTAAAAAAATGTTTATTTAGGAACCATCAGTGAAATTAATTAATTACTAATATAATTGATTTCATTAAATTAAATTTTAAATCTTTTTTTCGAGATCTAGAATTCACCTGTAAAGTTTTCCATATTTTTCCATAGCTATGACCCACATGCAAAGTGATTTTGCAGCCACTGATACCACACCAACTTTTACTGGGTCAAATTCTGGATTTGAAGTGTATTTACTAATAGTTTTCAAGGTCTTATCTGATATGTGATCTTTATCAAAATCTCTCAACTGAAATAACAAATATTGGATTTATAAAAATAAATATTAATAGTTTTAATATCTTAAATTTGTTTATGTTTATTTTTATTTATTTATATTTAATACGTACTGTATTGAGAAAATTGACATCACCCAACTGACGTTTGGCTTCGGCCCAGGATTTTTCAGAAGTTTTTAATACCATTATCGCTTCCATTACCATTTCTACTTTTGGTGGTGGTCGAGTGAAGGATTTAATTTCTGATAAATCTTTCTTATTCAGTGCATCCAAAGCCTAAAAAATTAATTGAAAGGACTAAAATTGGAGAATTTTAATTGTAATGGTTTAAAATTAAACACTTTGATCTTCGGAGCTCTTCAATAAATTTTAATTAAATCAAAAATTGCCTTTATAGCTTCATTAATCGCAGGTTCAACAGTTGCAAGATCGGCACGAGCAATTTCTTCCAATTTTTTGCACTCTTTCGATTCTTCAGCAATTCTGACAGACTTGGCAGTCACAATTTTTTGAGTTTCATCAGCATCCTTGCGCTGATTTACAATCGTAACCAAAAATTCTTCACATTCTTTTGTTGATTGGAGAACTTGTTGCTGAGTGATTTCAAGTTCAACTGCCATTTCGTTCACTTTTTCTTTTGTATCATCAATTTTTGAAAGACCACTTCTTAGCTTGTTGGCTTGGCCAGACAGTTCTTTTCGTTTCTCAGCCAACATTCTTAAAAAAGCATCAATTAATAATAATTATATCAAAATAAAAATACAATTCCTTGGATTAAACCTTGTAAAAAATTTCCTACTTTTTGTAACCAGCAACGAGTTCCAAAAAATTGGTCGGGGTAACGTAATTAAATCTTTTTAGTTCTAGTGCCATTTTTTTAGAAAATTGCGAAACACTGTCGTGAATGAGGGAAAATGTCGAGGCAATTCCTTCAAGCATTCTTTCTTGGAGAGGAGCCACTGGAAGAGCTGTTGCTGATCTTCTTTGTTCCTACAATTGTAATTAAAGATAATTAATGTTTAAAATTTACAAAAAATAAGTCAATCGTTTTCATTTATGATACTCACGATTTTATTTTCCCCAGTGATAGTAACAATCAAATTTAAATCCATGAGGAATTTATTTCCAACTTCCAATAAAGCCTCTCTTGGCCATTCAAGGAACCAATCAATTGTCGTGCAATTAATAAGGGATGGATATTGTCTCAATCTATTCCTAAATGCATCGCCTATCGGACTCATACACAATATAATGTGCAAATTTGCTCGTATTCTTTCTATTAAAAAATTGTAAATTCCTTCCGAAGTTGGAATAATCCCAGCTTTTGTTGCTTCTTTAGTTAGTCTGTTTTTAATCTATTTAAGGATAAGGATAAGAATTCAATAATCAGTTCAAATAATTAATAAAAAATAATAAGAAAATAATTTAAATACTTAAAAAATAATTATGATAGATTTACTAACATCATCAAGTTCGTCGCTCTTGTACAAATTAGCAACTTCACCAGTGCTTAACATGTTGTTCACTATCTCTAAAAATTGCTCTTCTACAACTTGTGTATCATTAAATAAAAAGCTTGTTGCTTTATTTTCAATGCCAGCTTTGAAGTACAAAACTTTAAGGTCTTCTCGAAATTCTGGAACTCCATAATTTTTGGTGACTTCTATTTGAAAAGTGTTTAATTCACACATATACCCAGCAACTCGAGAGAGAGATTGTCTTCCACTTCCGCCAATACCAACGAGCAACATATTTCCCCTGGGCTACAAATATTTGATTCCCAAATACATTTGTCATTTTTAATTGTAATGAAATAAATGTATTTATTTTTATTTATTTTGAGAAAGGAGTTCAAATGAAATAAGTCACCTGTGAAATTACTCGAACAATGCGACATATGTGTTCGATAGCATCTCTGAAAAGAGTCAAGTCAAGTCGAACAACCCCTGGAGAGGCATTATATTCATCCATTTGCAATTCTACATAACGGCGAACTGCAACAATATCTGTCAGATCCTCGTAAATGTTCCAAGCGTTCATGAAACTTCCTACGATAAAATTGCAATTTATCATTTTTATTTCTCTGTACAATATTTCTATATAAGATAAACAGAGAGAAAAGAACAAGGAAGGATACATGATTTTTAAAAGATTTTGTAGAATTTAAAAGGATTTCGAAGGTTGTCGTAAAATTTTGAGGGATTTCATAAGATTCAAAATTTTTTTAAAAGATTTTGTGGAATTTTTAAGGATTTCATGGAATTCAATAAGATTTCTAAGGATTCTAAGAGATTTTAAATGTTAAGAAATTTCAAGACATTTTGAGGAACTTTTAGAGATTTTTGCGAATTTTAATTTCGAGTTCAAGAGATTCATGATTTTAATGGTTTTTGTGAATTTTTAAGGGATTTCAAGAGGTTTCTGGGAGTTTTAAGAAATCTTAACGAATTTTAATAAGGGATTTCGAAGGTTTCGTGAAATTTTTTTGCGCCATTAGTTTGTTTTTCTTCTTTCAACTTCAAGTCATTCAAAAGCCAATCTGGTTTGCAACAACAATGTATGCTAGATTTTTGAGACATTTCGTGACACCACTTTTTTAAGATTTAAAGCTTTAAATTTTCGTTTTGAAGTAGAAACGGAAGTTTATGGTAAGACCGACCGAATTTTGTGGCGCAAACTTACCAAAAAGAGGACTTCTTTTCTCTGGGCACAAATTGTGGAAAGTTAATTCAAAATATTTTCCAAGTTGTTCGTTTAAAAGTCCCACAAACCATTCTCGATCTCTGAAATAAATTAATCACACGATAAAGGGGACAAGAGAAAAATATATTTTAAAATAATTTGATGGGAGCGATTTTGAAATTAATAAAAAGGTTTATCTACTATACAGATTTTTCATTTATAAAACCAACTTTTCGTCTATGAGACGATCGCTGAAAACTCGAAAAGCTTCGTGAATCCAGAGTCTCAAAAATGTTGGCCTCGAGTATTGATAGTCTTTATGACCCCTCAACAATCCTTGGAATATCTTGAAATGAAATTACATATTTGTA
This sequence comes from Synergus magnus, assembly GCA_032275165.1. Taxonomy (NCBI): domain Eukaryota; kingdom Metazoa; phylum Arthropoda; class Insecta; order Hymenoptera; family Cynipidae; genus Synergus; species Synergus magnus. Next base: position 10,062,712 of record JAUESH010000039.1, read on the forward strand.
GCTGATAATTGAGAGCCCGGATTAAATAACCGCTTATAAAATTATTTCATTTTCACCTTTGAGATGTCCCTCAAATTAAATAAATAATGCATCTTGGCAGGCGTTGGGAGCATTTTGACAATGACTCGATTATACATTTCTATCGTAGCCAGTGTTACATCACTCGCTATAAAAATAGAAAATTTCTTAATTTTTTAGAAACTTCTGTCATTAGAAAAGTCCATTATTGTTTGTAATTGTTTAAAACTCATTTTCCCCTCTATTCGAAGAAAAACTTACATATTCCTTTGACTTCCGGGTGAAAGTCAACCAAATGTTGATTCAGCATCGTGCCATAAATTCGTATTATTTGTTTTTCAACAGGAAAAGTCATATTAATTACATTAAATCTAGTAAGAAGTCTCTCTGTAATGGTATTTCTTCCGCCTCCTGGAGGGCCCATTGCAGCAATTATTTGCATTTTTTGAACATATTTTTTTGATTGATTTTGCCGGTCATACCTTTTAAAATCAATAAAATACAATTTTAAATTATATATATATATATATTGGAAAGTGGGATAATAAATATTTCCGAGGGCTTCTACCAAAATCCGTAGCCAATCCACTGACGTATTAATTCTAGGGGTGGTTGAGAACCGTAAGTTTCCTTCATTGGCATGTTAAAATCATCCATAAAAGTTATCATGGTTTTTCCACCAATTGGGACATAAACTCCTTTCGTTCGTTTTTCAACTCTACTTTCAATGGCATCCTAAATTTTTCGTATAGAGGCAAATTATTTCAGCAAAAAAGAATCTTCAATTTACATTTTTTAAGCCCGCACCTGTACATTATTAGAAGTCGTTTGAGCTGACATATTTATCACCAAAAGGCTGTATTTTAAACGATCTAATGAATCGAAAACGGATTGTGCAGTTGAAGTTTTTCCTGTTCCAACTGGACCAACTAATAGTACAGGAAATTCGTGGCCCATCAAAACACTGACAAGATATTCGTACCTTACAGTATCGACTGTTGGCACTATTATTTTGTAAAATGGAATTCTGAAAAGCACAATTTTAAAATTAATTCTGTCTTTAAAAAAGTTCAATTCATGAACCGAATTCAATTAAATTGGATTACAATTACATATTTCTTTAATGAGGAATTTACCCTGTGGAATATTTCCAAGAGACAGATAACTTTTCTTCCCAGGAAACAAAACTTCGTTGACGAATATCAACGTAATATTCATAAACCGTATCCTTAATAGGGAAAGTGCCTTCCATCTCTCTGATAAAATTATCCATTTTTTGACGACCTTCCTCATTTACAGATGCACAGAGTGACCATATCGTGCTGAAAATTTTGGAAAATTATGACAAGGAATAAATATTATTAGGAAATTATCAAATTTTGCTTTGCTTTGAGGTTCTCACCAAAATAGGAACCACATTTTACAAATCGTACTAAATTCATCACGATCATCACGAAGTTCAACTCCATTTTTATTGGTAGCCAAAACCTCCAATAATTTGCAGAGAGACTGAACTGCATTTAATTCTGGAACTGGAATTGTTTCCTCGCAATTCAATCTTTTAAATTCGAGAACTTTGTCTACGAATGTCTCAAACAATTCATTCATCTACGAGAGATACAAATTTATAATATTTTAAGTGCCTACATTTAAGTGTCTACCTATATTCCTATCTTAAAAAAGTGATGTTACCAATATATCGAAAACATTGTTGTCGAAAACCTTATTTGTGTTTTGGAAATTGCGCGAATTTCTGTCAATGTATCGAATTTGAAAACTATCTTCAGATTATTTTCGTTGACAAAACAATTGTTATCAAAAGAAATTTTAAGGATTTTGACGATATTTTATGGGATTTTAAGTAATTTAAAGTAATTTTATGGAATTTTAGGATATTGTATGGGATATTAAGTAATTTTAAGGACTTTTAAGGAATTTCACTAGACTTTGTAGGATGTTAAAGGGATTTTAAGGAATTATATGAAACTTATTGAGATGCCTGAAATTAGACCAGGAATTACAAATTTTTATACTTCAAAAATTAAAAATTCTGAATTATTTTATATACTTTTGAAATACCTTTAAACATTTTAAAATCCTTTGATTTGAAATTGCACTGTAATGTACTATTATAAATGAATTTAAAATACCTCTTCTTTAAATTCTGGCTTTTTATCATATTTCTCTAACCAGGATTTTACATGAGGACGCCATCCTAAATCTTTATAATCATTATAAACCATTCCTGCTCTGGACACTGTGGCTGGAGAAGCCACTGCCAAATCTTGAACTTCGAAAAGCAAACTAACTTGTTCTGGCATTGCAATTCGATCATTGTTGATCAGCGTTAAGAGCTTCAAAAATAAGAGGTTTTTATATTCCAATAAAAAAAAATATATATTTATCTAAAAATTCATGCAAAATGTGTAGTTTATAGAACTTGAAGTAACTAACTTTGTTATCATCCATTACACTATTCATATTTTCAATCCAAACTGCATCAACAGGTCCATCAAAGAGAACCCATTTTTCATCAGATGTGTCCTCTAAAAAATATTATTATTGTTAATAAATTAATAAAATTATGAGTAGAAACGTTAAATGGAAGTTTCTTTTTATTATTGTAATAAATAATTTCACCAGAACAAGTTCTTCTCATTATTGAGGATATGACGCCATCGTGCCATTCACCAGTTGCTAAATTATATTCTCCATATAATTCCCCTAAATTCAAAGCCTTGGGATTAATAGGATATTCGTAAACAGCATTAAATCCTGGCTTTCCATCTTTTTTTAGAGAAGTCATTGTATTTTTTAAGACTGTCCAGGTTGCAGATTTGGCTGTGTTTGACTTTCCTACTATCATTGTCGAGTGCCGTGAATTTTTTGTCTCGTAGAGGTCTATCGTTTTTCTCAGAATCAATGGTATCGGCTAATTTAGAAAAAATGTATTTCACGTTAATATTTTTAATTTTAAAAAAATTGCTCCTGATACGATTTCTCAGGAAAATGTATTTTTCTTATATTTTACTTGTAGTTTCAATTTGAGAACTTCTTTTTTGATATAACTATATATTTCTTCATAATCCACAGTTGGAACATCTACTCCAGGGAAAAGATCAGAAGTAATAGCAACGAAGAGAGGCAGATCGTCTGAAGTGAGTTTTGCTATATTCATGTCCTTCATTGCAAGGATAACAACCTGTTGTTCATATTTTAATTTTATAATTAGTAGAATCAATAAGTATAATTGGATTGACGGTTGAATTGATATTTAAAAATTAATATTAACCCTCCGATTATGTTTGAACCTTCAGAGGAAGTTTAATTATTTATTTTTTTATTCATACCTCTTCTTCAGGCAGATTTGGATAAAGTCTTCTTTTTTTGCCAGCATATCGTGTTAAAGTTACTATACCACGAAGCCCAAAATCATAATGATGTTGGATACTAAGCTGCTGCTGAGCCAAACTATAGAGTGTAAAGACCTACGTAGAAAATTGTTTTGAATCTGGATTCAGTTAATATTCAATTACTAATAGTAATAAAATTTTTAAACAATATACAGAACGAGACAATATTTTAATCTCAATGAAATTACTTTTTTTGCGAGGGATCGAGTGTTTTGAAAACCTTCTCCAAATAGATTAATTTCTGCAATCATGCTGCTGTCTGGTACCATCATTGAAATAGGTCTGAACATCGACTTTAGATTATCTGGAAGTTCAGTTCTTCCAGCATATCCTGGATTCATAGTAATAAAAACTCCACAAGTTTTTACTAGAGAAATCTCAGTCCCTTCAAATACGAATCTGTTTAACTTTTGAGAAAGTGCAGAAAGTATCGATAAAATTTGCTGTGCTACCACTGAAAGCACCTCGATATTGATCCTTTTTAAAAATAAATAGGAAAAAATTAATATTTATTTTAATTCTTGAATGAATATTCTTACGAAATTTTAGAAAGAAATTTGACCGGAACCCACCGATTAAATTCATCGAAACATCCCCAGGCTCCAGTTTGAGCCAGTCCAGAAAATTGTCTGCCCATACTTTTGTAATCCAGCCCCTCAGAACAATTTGTCACAATTACGTTAAATCCCAAAGCTTTTCCTAAATCTTTCACAGTTTCCGTTTTTCCTGTTCCTGCTGGTCCTTTGGGACTTCCGCCACGATTTAAATGGAGTGCAGTGGTTAAAGTTATGTAACACCTGAGAGTAGTTTTTAAAAATGAAATTTCCTTAGAATAAGTTTCAAGAATTAAATAAAATAAATAATTATTAGCCCATAATTATCATTGTTTACCGATCAGTCAAGGGAGTTATAACCAATCGTTCTGAATTTCCGAGATATTCGTAGCCATAAATAAAAGATGTATTGGTTTGACGAACGACGCAGTTGTCAATATCCTTTTCCCAATAAAACCGTAACTGGGATAACCACTCAAAGGCAGAAACATCCCGACAATCTGTAATCAATTTTATACATTATTTTTATTATCATTTTTAAACAATTATTATCAATACCAATAAAATTAACATACTGATTTTGTACATCTTTTCTATTACGTCTCTTGCATGAATTTCAATAACAACAATTGCCTTGAACTTTAGACGTTGCAATTTATTCAGATTTCCTCGAATAGCTTCAGAATATTTAGAAAGGGCCTGATTTTGTTTCTTCCTCAATTTCTTCAAAGGCTTTTTTGAATCCAATAATCTGTTATAAATGAATGCAAAAATAAAAAATACATTTTCCTTCCAAATAAATATTTTTCCTTCAGCTTTGAAACGTAGAATTTAATATATTAAAATAAACTAGATCTTACCTGCAATGTGTAAGTGTTCGAGTACAATCTGTGGTCCATTGAATTTGAGTAGATGTTATTCCGGGCTGACTTTGCCACTCTTTTACCCATTTATCCCGTTTCGCAATCATTTTTCGCAGTGCTGCTCGACATTGTCGTAAAATTTCTCTTAAACATGATCTCATTGCACTTTCTAAAAATAAAAATTATTAGTCGTTTGCCATTAATTTCAACTTTATAAATGTTCATAAAAGTATAACTAACCAATTTCACACAACCACCGTTCTACAGGTCCTTCTAAAATTACTGGTTTCAAAAATTCGACATATTCTCCCTCACTCGAAAACATACCCTCAGAAATGTTCTTCGAAGTCATTATCTGATTATAAATGACCATAAATCAAATTTTATAAGCAGATTATTTTCACTAACTAAAATTGATTAAATTGGCGAAGCTTATAAATAATAAATAAACTAGCTAATCTTTACCTTACTAATTTTCAAGGATTTTATATTGTCAAACAATTTTTTAATATGTGGCTGAATAAGTTCTGGTCGCTTTGAATTAGCAAGAATCTCCAACAAGTCGTCGTTGGAAATAAAATAAAATCTTGGAAATATATGTCTCTTTATTTCCAAATATTGCTCAAGAGCTCGTTGAATTGACTCTAGATTCTTATTCAGAGCGTGCAGAGAATTTAATAAAGTAGCTAAATAACAAAAATCATTAGTTATTTTTAGCGCGAATAGAAAATATGCTATAAATAAAATATAATGGTAGAAGTTTGTACAAAAAAGAAATGAAATGAAGAACTAACGTGGTTTCTGAGTAGCTGGAATAGCCAAAGCCTCATTAGCCATATTTGAGGTAATTTTGGCCCAAGTAGTTGTCAATTTATCAAAATCATCAGTTTCCTTAGGAAGCTGTTTTCTGATGTCTTCGGCATTAAAAATATTATCCAAATAGATGTATCCTCTTTGAACTATCAAAATCATTTCTAAAACTTCGCCAACAGTTGATAAAGCTCGTTCCCAATAGTCAACTTGCATAGCGAATGGCTCTACAAATCTAATAAAAATTAAATTTTTAAATAAATTAAGTGAGTATAATATATTCAAAGTTATAACGTGAATCGAACTTGGTTGATTTCATAGCAGATAATTGCACTTGATGATCCTCTAATGCTTGATTGATATCATCTATTGTTTTTAACTTGAATACACCTTTTTCTTTATAAGGTATCATTTCCAACGGCATCGCTTCCCAAATTTGACTTATATTTCTCAAACCCTAAAGATATTGATTTTTTATACCATTGTTACTCCATCAAAAATTATAGACTATATAAAAACTCGATATACCACTTCTATTGCAAGTTCCATTGTCGCTGCATTCGAAATTTCCATGATTTCATCTGCAAACTTGTGCATCTGCATTTCTGCTATTGCATCCAGTGTAAATTCATCTGAATTTTGATCAAAGTCTCGACCAATTAAATCTTTCACTTTTCTCCAGTGACGTTCCCTCATCGCTGTATTTTTCAAATCAGTTATCAATGGAAGCGTTCTTCTAAACTTGTCAACTCGTGATCTAAAAAAATGTATTCATATTCATTTATGTCACAAATTTTTGACTCTATTACTCAAAGCTATTTATAAAATATTATCAAAAAAGTGAAACTTATACCTTGAAGTATCAACAATTTCCCAATTTTTTTCTTTCAATTCTCTGGATAATCTTGTCAGCTTTCGGAAAAGAACGTTTGCTGTTTCACTCATTTCGTCCAATTCGATTGTCCAGAAGTTTCCGGTTTTATAACGTTCCCAGCTTTTATCCCATTCATTCGTTAAATCCCACACGAGTTCGATAGCCGTAACATCCTGTATATTTTCAAAATAAAAATGTATTTTTTCGTAATCGCCTCAAAGCACTTAATATAAAAATAATAAACAGACTTTATCTAATTTCGCGAACTCTGGAGAATCTGGATGACTGATTGCAAAAATGGCTAAATTGTTTTTCAACATTTTTTCTTTTGCTGCTAAATTTGCCATTTCTTTACGAAATTTTGCGAGCCAATGAATAGCATCTAAAAAATCAAAAAAAGAAGAAGTTTAAAAAAGAAGATGAAGAAAAGAAGATTAAAGTTTCGAAGAATGATTTTAATTTAAAAGATTGAAACCTTTCGTAAACCATTCAGAAGTAAAAGGCCCTTCCTCATAAAAGCGTGTTGCCAATTTTATAGTGTTTGCCTTAAGATGTATAGCTTCTTGTAATAATTTATTTTTAAACTCATCCTGAAAATATTCCAAATTTGTTTAATATTTTCTTTCCTTGCTATCACTTTATAGACAATGTTGTATTCAATAATATTTATCATTGTTAAAACCTTTTTCTCCAGTAAAGACACTTCAGATACAGCTAGTAGTTCTAAATATTCGGCCCAAATTTGATCTATGTCCCTAACTCGTCTTTTAAATTCCAAAGTCATTTGCACTTCGTATTTTTCTAAAATATAAAAAAAAAACGTAAATATTACTATAGATTAAGAATAACCAAAATTTTACCTAGAGTTTGATACTGTTCTTGAATTTTGGGGAATTCCTCTTCCTGTTTCGGAATATCAGTCATAAGTTTGTCAAACAATTTTAAACTTGCTTGCATAGTAACAAGATCTATTGGCATTTTCTTTATTCTTCATTCAGAATATTATTATTATTATTATTATTATTATTATTATTATTATTATTAATTGAGTTACTTTGTAGAAGAATTATGTTTTAAATTCTATAGAGAATTTCGTTTATGCTTACTTTTTACTATTTTCGTCAACATAGTTGTAGATATGATCAACTTTTGCTTGGGTGAGTTTTAATAATAAATCAGTAAACTTTTGTTGCCATATGTAACACTGTTCGATTACAGCTGCTTTCAGATTCTCAGAATTAATGTCCAAAAATCGAATTGTTACTACAGTATCTTGAACTTGAACATTATTTGCCACTTCAGGATAACGACTGATATCTGAATCAAAAGAGCCTACTGATGGATTTAATTTTTCGTATCTGAAATATATTTATTAATTCATAAAACACTAGCATTATCAGTCGCAGAAAATTACGAGACAAAAACACGCAGTCGTTTGCAAATTCTTACCTTTGAATAAACAAATCTTTGTTTATTTCCCACAAGTCTCGGAAAGGTTCCCAAGTTTTTAGGTAATTCTGAATTTGCGAGAAGCAGAAAGTGACTTCTAAATTTTCAAATTTAATCTTTATAGAAAGAAATAAAAAATTAAAATACATTTTTTAAATACATCAGTTTCTTGTCTTTTTACCATTATTACATGCATGTTGTAAACGATTAATTTCACTATCATTCATATAAATTTCCCAAAAAGACTTGACAATAGGAGGATGTCTTAGGAATTTTTGCAATAATCTTGGAAATAATTTGAGAGGCTGCAGAAGACTCGAGAGAACGTCTCCTATCACTTTTGAAATTTCAGACAGACTCGGTACAAAGTTAATCTGATAAAAAGATTTTTTACAGTAAAATTTTATAAATTTTGCAAGTGATTTTATTCCCATTTTACCTTATTATCCAATAAATCTGCCTCTAGTAATAAAAAAGGAGATGGAGCTGTAGTTCCATCGCCATGTAAAGTTTCGTACATTACATTCATTGAATTTTTTAAACACAGCCTAAAAGCTTCTTCTAAAAGCATGTCCAATTTCGAAAGAAAAATTCTCCATTCTGACATAGTCTGTGAAAAAATGTTTTGGTTTCCGTTTTTTGATGATAAGTTTGACAAGTAATAAATAAATAAATAAATAAACTCTTACATCTTCTATTACAGGATGAAATCCTTCGTATATTACCAACAGAAGTTGGACAATAGTTTTATATTTCTGCATAATAGAATCATAAACAGAGTCCCTTAAAATTATAGTTATCAAAATATTAGATTTACATTACTATCTAGAATTAAAATGATTTTCCTTATAAATTGTAAAGTACCTAACATCCAGAAGATCTTTTATCAATTCTGGCAAGGAATAAGCATAATTCGGTTTAATACGAATCATTGGTTCATCGCAAATATTTTCACACATTTTCATGATTTCAAAATTACAAGTTTTGTACGTATTGATGAACTCTTGAAGCTAAATTTTTATATATTAAATTTTAATATTAATATGTAAAATTTAATATAATGGAAAAATACTGTTTTCAATATAGTAAAATGACCTACATTCGTTGTTTGCGTAAAACAATCTTTAATATAAGCATCTACAAATTCAGAGTTCCATGTCAATCTTTTAAGACCTGGTTGAATTTTCCGATCGACAATTCGAATTAAGTTTTTGAAAAGTAGGCTTTCTTCCTGGGATAGTGCTGAAAAATTGTATTCATTATTTATTTTTTCTCTAAATTACAAAAAAATTAGTCCCACGGGAGTAAAGAAGGTCCTGAGGTATCTATTGAATTATTATTAATATTAAATATTAAATCACCGTCTAAAATTTTGTTGTAGGCTAAAATAACAGAAAGAACACTTTCGTAGACAAGAAGAAGAGTGTCCCATTTATCATGGACCAATTGAATATTTATTGGAAATATGAATCCAAAATCCATCCAGTGATTGGCATCTCGACACAAGTCTAAAATAAGTGGATCCATATTGCATTCTAGTTTTCCATGCCTTTCTTCGTTTTTCCTTTTCATCAAAAAGCAATCTAATCGATCTTGAGGATTTTCTCCAGCGTTGTTAACCCATTTTTGAAAAATGTGTTTAATTCGATCATTAATTGAGGCTACCAACATATCATATTTTTCAGAGACTTGTTCACTTATAATACAATATGGAATCCAATCTGCTTTTTTCATTAATGCATTAATTCTCATCAACTTATCAACTTTCAATTTCAAATTCTTAGCCCTTCCAGAGAAGTAAGGTAATGTTGCTGGATATTCTTCTTTTTCGCTCATTACTTCCACTTTTATCTCTAGGATTCTATCTTCAAATATTTTCCATATCTATTTTTCATTTATTATTATTAATTTTATTTTTGCTCTATTTTATATAATTTTTTGATTGAAATTAAGAATGTTGTAAACATACAAATGTAGCTTTAGTGTTAAAAAGAGACTTTAAGTTCTCTCTTTGCATGTAATTGTAGAATCCATAAAGAGCATAAACGCCAGACTCAATAGTTTGCACACCACTAAACACAGAATCGACCAAATTTTCAATTTTTATTTCAAGGTCCTTCATTTTTCCTCGAAAAATGTACATGTCATCGTGCCAAGATGGTTGTTGTACATCGAAAATTTTGCGAGAAATTAATTTTAATGAATTTAAATGGCTGAGAAATTCGTCTTCTATACTCTGACACATTTGCTCGAACTCCGGACCTCTCGTGCCTCGGAAAAATGGTTTTTCTATTTCTGAAGTTTCATCCATTCTGTAATCAAAAACAATTACACTTTTGTTGATTTACATATTCGTAATTAAATTGATAAAAAAAATCTCACCTTGCAAAGTCTATCATAGCTTGACAAATTTCGATAACATTATAGCACCTTTCAATAAAAATGTTAATATAATGAAATACGTGTTGTTTATTCAGTTCCCATTTAACAGAAGTTAGCTTATTATGAGCCTCTGAAATCTAAATGAAAAGAAAAGTATGTTTCAAAATATCAAATTGAATAAAGAATTAGTGAAATTCAACTCACTTTATCGTATATTTTTTTATAATCTTCACAAGCAGCGATACAATCCTTCAAAATTTTCATGCTTATTCTGGTCTTACCAGCATAAACTTCCTCGAGATCAATAAAACCTTGACAACACCTTATGACTTGATTACTGAAAAAATCAAAAAGTTGGCTCATTTTTTCGACTTTATTCAAAAAAGGTGAATTTAGCCAAATCACTCTAAAAAGATGTATTATTTTTGGCAAGTGCTGAGAAATTTCAGATGGTGAAGAACTCTTTGAAAGGTCTGTGCAAGGTTCTATCAAAATTTTGAGAAAATCAATATTTGATTTGGCTTCTATGATTGCGTGATTTATTTCTTCAATCAATGCGTTAAATTGTCTTATATAGGTTGATTGAGAAGTTGTCAAAATATCAATTGTATGCTTAATTGAAGGCTGTTCTACTTGGTAAATTAGGCCGCAAAGATTACTATCTGTGAAAAAAATAATAATTCTTAAGTATACCTTTCCTTAAAATTAATTAATCTTTTAAATATATATCAATGTATCTTTCTTTGAATTTATAGTGATTCACCAACAGCGATAAGTCCAGAAATCGAATTCGTCATTCAGGCATAATAATTCATTTGAAGCTATCTGTTCCTTATCTTGAAGAGCAATGTTTAATTGCCTTATCCAGTATGCAAGCACTCCCTCAAGTCTTTTTCCTAAATCTTTATCTGCACTTGCATCTTTTACACTGAGCTCGATTCCTTCTAATGGCTCATACAATACAGATAATCCCAACATTTTATATTTAAGATCCGTTAAATTGCAGAGAAAAGTGTGTAAGTTGGTGCAAAAATCGATTTTCACACCTTTCTTGTTATTAAGGAAAATGACTGATAATTACGTATAATTAAAAAAAATGTTTTTGTTCTTCTAAAAAATAGGTAGATATTTTTAAAATTAATAACCAGAATAAATTTATTTTATTAAATTCAAGGATACTGTCAGGCCAAAAATCAATTTTGAAAAAAATGGGAGCAAATACATTTTCCATTATTGCTAGAATGTTGCCTTCAACTTGACTATTAATAGTTCCAAATAAAATATTGGAATGAAAATTCTCTATTGTGAAAATTTCGTCTGGTTCTCTTATAAAATAGGTGAGTTCATATACTGGTATACTAGGAAATCCTAAACAGGTCTTGAGTACATCATCTTTAAAAAATATTGTCAAAGCTACTATTCCGGGATTGTAAAAAAATTCCCGAATATCGGAAATACACTGATCGTTCCAATTATCTTCTTCCAAATCACTTAAAGTTGTAAACTCCTTGATAAATTGCACCTTTCGAGAAGATTAATAAAATATATTTAATTCGAAATTTTTAATATGCAAGTGTACAAAATTATTTATACGTTTCTTCTTACTAATTGGTTCAATTCTTCCAAATCGTAAACTACTTTTTCACTATCGATCAAATCTTCATTTTCGTCCTCCTTGTCTGAAATTATTTAAAAATCCGAATTTTTTTAAATTGAAAAATTGTTTAAATTGATCATTTCTTGAATTCAAGTATGAAAGAAACTATAAATTTTACTTTTGTGATCTTCATCGTCACTAGATTCAGCATATAAGTATTCATAACGCGGATCGAGAGCTAATTTTTTTTTAAATCTATGTTTGCGGCTGGACATCTTTTTAATAATAGATAAAGTTTTATTTTTTCTTCTTGTGGTATTTAATCTTATTCTTAACCAGTATTAAACACTTTTTTCATAACTTTCATAAAATTATTAATAACCTTATAAATTATGATTATGATTAGATAATAAAAGAAGATCGATTTGGAAAAATTGAATTACCGAATTTCGATCTTACTTTTTGAATTTTGAATTACTGCACTTGAAAATATTTGCAGTATTCATTAAAATTAAGATTACATACAGTTCATTTGGTTGAGTAGAAAAGAATTGTTTTTTCAGTTTATCGATTTAACTTTAAAACAGAAAGGATGCTTGCTAATTAAAATATATCTTGTGATGCAATGAATGCTTTATTGTAATTGATTACATGTCAGATTCTTCCTTAACTGCAATATCTAATTAATTCAATTGAAAAGACAATGAAAATCGTAGTTTATTTCGTCTCTATACCTGGGTTGAAAAAGTATTAGTAAATTATCTACCTATACTATACACTGTTGAGCTCACACCTTTTCTGAAAAGTTGACTCTCTAAAAGAGGTTTTATAAGCCACTGTAGATGTGCAAGGCACTTTAGTGAAGCTCTGAAACCTCACTGCAAAATGCGCATCACACTTTTTTTTATTATTGGCGCAACAGTTTTCGCCCTAGGTAAAAAATGTTATTAACAGGATATAAACCTTGTTGTTAAACTTAATTTATTTAGAATATTTTTACTTTAAATGGTGATTCTAAGTGCAACCTTTTATAAGAAATTAGATGAATCGCATCAAAAGAAAAAGTGAAGTGAACTTGTGTTATTTTAAAACTAGACCCCGTAAAAAATCACATTAGCTGCTTTTAATGGGAATTTTTATTTTCAAAAAACTACAATAAAAATTTTTTTGCAGGTGAATCTTTGAAATGTTACGATTGTATTGATTCGGATTCAAATGTACCAATTCAAGGAAAGGAGAAATGTAAAAAGCCATTCTCAAGTAGCGATGATAATCATAATTGCACTGACGGTTATTACTGCATGAAAGGAATTGCTTCAAGTAAGTAGAATAGAATATTTTTTCAGCCAGAAAAACTAATAATTTTGATCACCTTTTTTATATAATAATATTTATCAATTTTAATAAAATTTCTTTAATTTTTAGTAGAAGAAATATCAGCTACAGTACGAGGATGTATAACTCCAAATATACCTAATTTAGATCCGAATGATCTTCCAGACTTTCCGGATCCAATGGAAATGCCAATGGGCCCTTTAAAATTAACAGCTTATTTGTGCAAGACGGATTTTTGTAATAGTGCTTCACTTCCAACTACAACAGTCCCATTTCTAATTTTATTTTTGGTGACATTATTCTTCGTCTGATTGGATTTCAACTCTTCAAAAGTACAGAAGAAAGAACTTATAAGCTTTAATTTGTAAACATTTAAATTTATTTGCAGTTCTTCTATTTGTTTCTTTAATTATTATTATAAGAAAATAAGTAAAAAAATTGTATTATATTTGTCTATAAATTTTTTTTAGTTATTGTAGGAAAAACATTACTTTCTATTATTTAATAAAGTATTCAAACTTTGCTGAATGAGAAAAAAAGTTTTTCAAAATTGAATGAGTTTCCATCAATCATTTCTTGACTTACATATGCTATCTTGTGATCTTTATTTTTTATATACATTATATTTTTGTTTTTATTCAAGATCTTTGTCTTCCACGAACTCAACATGGAATTCTCCATTAATAAATTCTTATTGATTGACACACTTAAACTGGTAAAACCAGACTTAAATTGGGAAGTCGTGTGTCTTTCTTCAATGCTTGGAAAACAAGAGCAAAAGGCGGGAGAATTCCCGCCCTTTTATTCTTTGTTTTCACACGCATAGAAGAGAGACACGTGATTTCTCAATTCCAGCGAGAGTTAAACTGTCTAATGATGGCAGCGAAATTCAGTATAATGTTGGAACCATACTGTTCAGGCGGTTGTAAAAATGTCACTATTTAACTGTAAATTGCGAGTCACATTTTTTTTTATTATTGGGGCAACTATAGTCGCCTTAGGTGAAAAGTTTAATTAAAAAGATTTACATAAACGTTGCTATTAAATTTAATTTGAATAGACGTATGAAGTAAATGTATGAAAGTAAAATGAACGTGTGACTAATTGAAAATACTTTTAATTTGAAAAAATTTACAGTGAATATTTTTCGCAGGTGAATCTTTAAAATGTTACAACTGTATTGAAGGGGATGAAGATCTTACATTTCCAATAAAAGTACTAAAACCTCTATGTGAAAGGCCATTCGCAATAAACGATAGTAATCCTACATGCACAGGCGACTATTGTGCAAAAGGGACCCTGATATGTAAGTATCTATTTAACATATAACATATAAACAATCTATTTAACATAGTCTATTTAAGAAATTTTTTTTCAACAAAACAAAAACTGACATTTTTATTATTCTTTTTAAAACTTTGTTCAATTTCAACTAAATTCGTTTAAATTTCAGTTAAAGGCATCACATCTACAGAAAGACAGTGTGTAGCATTAGAAGCAGTATTATCTATGGGTGATCCGAATGATCCTTCATTCTTTTCAAAACCAATAACAATGGAAGTAGGCCCTTTGAAAGGATCAGCTTATTTGTGTAACGAAGATTTTTGTAACTGCGCTTCACTCCCTACTACGACAATTCCATTTATAATTTTATTATTAATGTCATTATTCTTCGTCTAATTGGATTTTAATTTTTAAAATTGTATTGCAGAAACTAACTAAGGTGTTGTTAAACTTAAAATTAGGTTCAGTTCCTTCACTGGCTTCTTTAACAAAATTATAATTGCTTTAAATAGTGAAAAGCTATAGATATATGTATATAGTGGTAGAAATGTAGAAGATTGTATTGAAATGTGACTTTTTTGGGTTCTATTATTAATATGTTATATTTAAAGTCTACAAAACCCATTTTTGTAGGCGCATGTCTGTCTCTTATTTTTTGAACTTCCTCTTGACCTTTAAACTACCCCAAAGCGTGAGAAATTAAAAAATCCTTTAATTACCAAAAGAATCCTAAAAGCTTCACGAAGGTGATATAGACTGTATGAATTACATGAAGGACAGAAATTTAGTTTCACAAAGTAAATCGCCGCTCAATTTCGCCAGAAGTCACCTCTGGGAGATAATTTTTTTTTTAATTTTTGGACCACATTATTAATTGTTTTTTAAATATTTTGTTTAATGGAACTTATAACTGGAATCTTAGAATTACCAAATAATTTTTATAGCTAATTCTGGGCGTGGACTTTGAGAATCTATCGGGGCATGCGACCTTCATTATATTCTTAGACAAGTATCTACAGTACCGGAATACGCTTTTTCTAGGCCTGGAGCTATTATTTTTGGTTCTTTATACTAATTAATTTACTCCCTTAATAAAAAATAAAAAGAAAAATTCTTTGTTATATGCTTTGAAATAAGAGTGCAAAAAAATGTTAAATTTTTCGCTAAATAAATGTATTACTTTATTTTGTAAAAAGTTACGGGTTTGATTGACATCAAACGAAAAATTCTTAGGGGGTGCCACTTGAGAAAAAGATCTAGTGTCTTTTAGGCCGTCCTAGTACAAGATACATATTGCGAGTGAAACAAGATTATTCATTATCTTTAATTTTCTGGATAGTCCTTGTTCACACCCCATGCATAAGAGTCCGCCCTTGACATTAACATTGACGTAATTCTTGCGTGAAGAAAGTGCATTGCCAATATATATGTACATATAGCTATTAATCTAGGAGCAGCTTATACCAACGAGTAAACGGAAAAATGCGCAGTGCAGTTTGAAGTCAGCATCACTACAGTCAGCATCACTACAGTCAGCTTCGTTCAATATCTAAGAATGAATTTTGTTCTCTGTTTACTTTATTCTCTAACGATTTTTGCAACTGGTAAGTCAATCAAAAACTATAAATCGCTTTGGTCCTAAAAATGAATTTTTTTTTTTAAGTTTTTAGTTCCTCATGTGTTCAAAAGCGTCTTCACATTTTCAGTTATACGTATGTAAACAAATCATTCTTACATAATGGAAATGTCATCATTTCTTATGCAAAGCAGCAATTACTCTGTAATGACACTAATTTACTATAAAAATCAAAATTGATAAATTTCTACCTATAAAACACCTTAAACTCTCAATATAATGAATGTCTACTGATTTAAATGGGGAATCTCTTTTATATTTGTATAGCTTATTGCAATTTTTAATCAAATTTGTTCTAGAATTAATAAAAAATTTTTGAAACCACTATCATACTTAAAATGTTGATTATTTAAAGTGAATTATTTCTGTAAGTCAGAAATAATTAAAGTTCGCAAAAAGAATATAGGTCAAAGCGCGTGTTTTAAATGATTATAGCTACGCTCAGCATAATAACGTGTAAATTATATGTTCAACTTCCTCTCGATAATGAGATTTCATCTATGAGCTCAAAGTTTAAATATTTAAATATTTAAATTTTTTGAAATTGCATGTAGTATTGTATTTGAAGAAGAGACTTAATTCTGCAAAATATTTGTTTAAGCAGATTTCAGCATGAAAACTTTTTTATTTTACAGCTCAATCGTTAGAATGTTTTAACTGCTTTAATTACAGTACCCAAAAAGAATATAGGTCAAAGTGCGTTATTTAAATTAGCTAGGCAAAGTGTAATAGCGTGTAAATTATATGTTCAAGTTCATCTCCATAATGAAATTTCATCTACGACGTCAAAGTAGACATGAGGCAATTTTGATAATTTGTATGATAAGGAAGAGATCAAAGACGACATGAATATTTAAATTTTCGTAAATTGCATGTAGCATTGTATTAGAAGAAAATTAATTCTTGTATTAATTCTTAATACGTAATTCTGCAAAATATTTGTTTAAGCAAATTTTAGCATGAAGATTTTTTTATTTTACAGCTCAATCGTTAGAATGTTTTAACTGCTTTGAGGGATCATTACTTAAAAATAAGATGCGCCTACCTGGCAGTGCTGATGTTAATATTGCTCGGCCCACCGAACGATGCATTAGACGTGATGGTGAACTTATTGGGCCTAAATGTCACGGTCGTAATGTATGCATAAAGTCAGATACATTTACAGGTAAAGGAAATGATCTATAAATTATAGGCTACTTTAAAAATTAAAATTTATTCTATAGCAATATAAAATAATATCAAAGAAATAATTTTTTTAAATCTCTGGTAAATTTTTAAAACTTTGTTGCCAAGAAACCAGATCGAAAGAAAAATTTCCTCAATAATAAATTGGAGAGACAGAAATATGGAGATAAAGACACGCAATTTTAAAACAAATTAGGGTCAAGGAAACGTAATTCCTTGCATCTCATGTTTTAAGGATCAAGGAAATCATCTTTGATTTCAATAGTTATTTGTGCTTTGAAATCAAATGCTTTGAAATTTGAGGATATAAATTTTATATTAAATCTACAATAATTTGGGAAAAAATTGTTAACATATTGTCTATATTTTTGGCATTTCTTTTCATAAAAAAATTAAGTTTTTAACCAAAGTTTGATTTCAAACACAGAAAAATTGTTTAAAAAATATGAAAAAGGATTATAATTTTTTGTATAGATGGTGAGGCAGCAACTTTACGTTTTTGCTCTGCTGTTGATGTTCCTGGAGTCGACAAAGACGTACACCAACGTTCAGAAATTGGAGTCGTAACATCAGAAGTGAATATGTGTCTAACAGATCTATGCAATAATTCTCCATCAATATTTTATTCAGCTTCACTTGTAATTACATTAGTAATTACACTGCTTTTAGTATAAAATATATTCACATAGATAAATGAATATACATATAGGTATACATGTGTTTGATATAAAAATCATCAAAATGTTTATTTACAAGAAAAATCGAAACTAGCTTTTATTTTTTATTTGTAAATTAAGTGCAAAAACTTATGATAATAAGACTTACCTGAATGCGCATGAATATATTTAAGATATACATACATACTTATATAAATGTTAAAACAGCTATTGCTACACATTTTCGCTATAAATATATATACGTATATAGAATGCAATTCCAATAATTTTTTGACAATAATACAATTTACTATTTGGATTGTAGTATTGAATTTATTGAAAAAATACAATATTTTGCGGAGTTATACATTTATATCTGTTCTTAATTTCTTTTTTAAACAGCATACCTACTATAAAATAGTTTCTAATAGAAGAGGCAAATTCAGGGAGAGGCTCACCTGTTAGCATCGCTCAATATCAATATACATACAGTCTTGAAGTTCATCAGTGAAGTCAATCTTGCAAAATTTTTGTTCTTTTAGACTAAAAAAGACTCTCAAGAAGGCTCTTTCCATTCAGAAGGCTTTTGAAGATTGTTTAAACTAACAATTCATATTCATACCCATAAATGAAATAATCCTTTACGTGTCATAAAGCATAAAACGTCTTATGTTGACGTTATTACTTAGGTATTTTTCCGAGTTTACTACTTCAATGTAGTGCAAAAGCAACTCGAAATGGGTGATCGATAAACCGACAGACTCAACGGCGCTTGCTAATAATCAAAGTACAGACGTATTTGAATTAGTTATTCATTTTTCAAGTATAAAAAAAACTGGTTTGAATTTGAACTGGAAAAAATTTAGTAAAATTCTTTGTGATGGTTTTATTTGCGTCACTTTTCATATGAAATAAATTTACAAAATTTTAAACTCATCAAGCAACCTTGACACAATAATATCCGCCATACGTTACTCTCAAGGAGAAATGCACCCTTAAGCAGTTTCATTTGGACGGGTCTATTGAAAACATCGATATAAAATGCAAAATGTAAATCACATTATACTTTATTACAAAAGCTAACATTTTTTCAAATAGTAAGTACAACAAATTATAATTCTTGAAATTAGTATAATCGATTTGGTAACATTTGGAACAGAAAAAAGCTGAGGTGACTTTAAATGCATGTTATTTTTTGCAGGTCTCACTTCAAGCCAACTGTATGCCATTTTCTTTTGCTTGAAAGTTCAGTTCAAGTCCTTTTTGGATAGAAAATACCGCATCTCAATGTACACATAGGTAATGTACACATATTACAATAAATACAAATATCATAGTTTAATAAATTGCACAATTTGTGCATAGTCATGAAGGTGTGTTAGTTATTTAATCATCATTTTATACGAAGAAAATCATTATCAGTACAGAAAACAAAAGAAGCATACTGAAAATTACAGAAGAAGCACCACTTTCAAGCTTAATAGCAGGAGTAGTCGTCACAGTTACATTTTCTAAATTAGTTATTGTCACAGGAAAAGTTGTTTCATATTCACTTGGAAAAATACTATTCAATAAAATTGTTATTTCGCGATTGCATAAATCTGAGACACAATTTTTTGTAGTTGCATCACGTGGCATGTCAGTCACGTTAAGATCACAATTGTACATAATAGTCAGAGTTTCAGGATTACCTGAAAAAAAAATGCAAATTTAATTGATCCTTGTAAAAAATAAAATCTTGAATGTTTTTAACAAGTTGTGAGAAACATTACATCAATTCTAAAACTTGTGAATATCATAAACATCATATTTAAGACAATATATATTATATTGAATTATATTTTTCAATGTTTGTTACTGGAAATATGCAAGTTTTCTAAATATGGAACTTAAAAAGAAAAAAAAATGATTGTACTTACTATCAAAGATGACTGTGGAGCAATGATAGCGAGCCTCACAAACATCATCGTGTTC
>JAUESH010000039.1:10082841-10092899 GCA_032275165.1 Synergus magnus
AAAAAAAAATGATTGTACTTACTATCAAAGATGACTGTGGAGCAATGATAGCGAGCCTCACAAACATCATCGTGTTCATCAAAAAAACATTCTGGTAACATCCCAAACATCGTCAATGTCGAATTTTCACCATGAGTGCATTGGTAGCACTTTAAACATTCGCCTGTAAAATGAGAGTTTTTTTTAGTGCAGGGAAGTTTATGCGGAAAATAATATTTGAGATAATAATTTTTATTCTTCGAAATAATTATATAAGTTCTAAAGTATCAGGAAATCAGGAATAGTTTTTTAAATATAATAAAAGTATTTCGATTGGTACTCACCGCAGGCGAAAATCGTGCAAACGATAGCCAAAAGCACAAAATATTTCATTTTTGAAATGTCGACTAACTGAGGTCGGATGTTGAACTGAAGAACTATGATATGGACCATTCTTTATAAAGCTTTTGAAAAAGAATGACGACTTGTAATCAGTTGCTTGTAACGAACGATAACGCGTCGAAATTTCCGTTGAATAATAAAATCTCCAAGTTAAAATGCATTCATGTATATTATACATTGTTCATGAGTTCATCAGAATCAAAAAGAATATATGTATAATATACAAATAAAATAATAAACGAGAAATACATATTAAAAGCGGTATATACACATTTTATTTTTATAAAACATAGAAATGTATCAAGGCTTTGACTATAATTTTATCTTATTGTCCACAAATAGACACTGTATATTATAATATATAAATCTATGTAAATCAAAAAACCAAGACACATTCAGAACTAAAGAATTTACACTTTTGCAGATATGATAACTTTTTGCAAGACCGATAAGAAAAACGATTTTAGAACTTTATTTACACTATATATCGATAATCCTTAATAATCTTTTAAATGTTTTAAATGTTTTATTTGATTATTTCAATTTATTTCATCTTTATCTTTTTCATGTTTATGAATTCCATTACTTCTCATAGCCTGAATTTCCTCTAATGTTTTTCCCTTAGTTTTGGGTGTGATAAAATAAATCAAGACTGGGCCGATAATGGATGAAATTGTAAAAACCCAAAAAGTCGTGTAAATCCCCGCCGCATTATTCAAGACTTCATATCCTGCAGCAGTCAAAAAACAGAAGACAAATGTCATACAGACCACTAAAGAAAAAGCAGTAGCCCTTACGTCAACTGGGAAAAGCTCCCCCATCATAATATCAGGTATAGGACCCATTCCCAGTGAGTATGAAACTTTATACATCACCAAACCCAAAAGGGGGAGCCATGTTATTGAGGAAACGTCAACCTTAAGGTATAGTTTCATAAAAAAGAATAAGCCAATTTTTCCTAAAGAGATCGCACATAAGATTCCGGAATAAAGAAACAGAGATCTTCTCTCAAATCGGTCAATCACAAAAGTTACAGATACACAAGCAATTACATTAATCCCAGTCACAATCATAACTTGAACTCCAGGATCCATAAAAGTATCACTATAGCTTAAAATTTCTTCAGTATAAAAATTGACAACCAATATTCCCGAAAACAATTGTATCACAAACATTAAAAATATAATGAAAAAGTCTCTTCGATTGTACTTATTTGCAAATAATTGTCTCAATGCCATCTTGTTTGCTTTACGATTTTCCACGATTACCATTTTAATTTCACTGACTTCAGAATCGAGAATTTTTGAATTAGAAATACTTCTAAGCTTCATTATGCTTTTTAGACCTTCTTCATCTCGATTTTGCATAAAGTAGAAATATGGTGTTTCAGGTAAAAAGAATGCAATTAGTAAAAATATAACTGGTATCGAGAGACACAGGCTGTTCCAAATTTGATAAGGAAGGAAAGCTGATAATGCTGAGCACAGGAAATAACCGAGGCTTGCCGCTGTTCTCATCAAATTGACGAGGGTGCCTCTAATGTCTTTTTGTGCAATTTCTGTTACGTAAATTACTAAAGTATTTACAGTGGCACCTAGATGAAATCCAGCAAGGAATCGTGCAATGTATAGATGAAGGTAATTATTTGCAAAAATTATAAAAAGCCAGCTGCTTATACTAGGAATAGTAAATAGTAGTATGGTGTACTTTCTCCCAAAATTATCCATAAACAGGGGACTAATTATACTGCTAATGAGATCGCCAATAAGTAGTAGAGTTACCATCCATGTTCCTTGAGTTTCAGTTATGAGGAAATTTGAATTAAAACTTTTCAGGTGAGGCAAGGCAGGTGAAGTCCAGGCTCTCTGGGTTCCCACACCAATCATGCTAATGCAAACTGTACAAGAATAAGATAAATCATTATATATAAATTGTTCATTAATATTCTGAAGATTCCCGAAAAGAATGTCGTAAAGATGAATTAAAGTAGACTTAATTTGGCCCATTTTGACCTATTTAAAACATACCTCCAATTCCTACAAGATACTGCACTAAATGACTTCCACTCTCTGAATTTTGTTCTTCAATTTTCTTCCCACTCTGAATTTGGTATAATTTATAAAATTCATTTTTGTCCTGTAGAAAATCAGATACTCTTAATTTTATTATTAAAATTTACTACTACACAATATTATATCTTTTTAAATTTAGCTGTAAAATAAATTTCGATTCACTTCTTGGCTGTCAACCAAAAAAAAGTATATCATTTTTTTTACAGTAAAATAAACTTACTTTCAAATCGCTCATATTTTACATCTGTTGCGTGTGCAGGTTTGAATGAAACTGACAAAGCCTTACATTTTCTACTTGCACAATTAGTCAAAATTTTCATTTAGAATTTCTCAAGTAGACTGACATTCTTTCAGATATAAAGCTTAATGATTAATGATATTAAAATTTTAGATACCTAAAAAATAAAATATTATATAATTTATAATCTTCCTTCTATAGAATACGAAGTTATTGCAGAGGTCATGCTCGTTTTTCAATTTCATTAATCATGGCATTACTCAAATTATTCAATTAGTTTGAAGTCAGCATCATTACACTCAGCTTCCTTCAATCTCTAAAATATACAGCCTTGGGGCCATCCATATACCACATGGACAGTTTAGGGGAAGGGGGGGGGGGGATGGCAAAATTTCACGCTTTTCCACGAGGGGATTTTCAGCCAATTTATCGCTCCTTTTGGCCTCCTTGCTTTTGAAGACCAATAATATCAATATTTTCATAAAATGTGTCCATGTGGACAGAGTAGACGGGAGGGGGGAGGGTGTTCGTAAAAATTCCACGGCTCTACCCTCCAAATGAAAAAAACCGTAACTGCAGTTATACTAGAACGTAACGCCCTTTTTGGCGATTTTAGGACCCCCCCCCCCGAAAGTGCGTTACGTAATACTTGAACGGCCCCTAACAATATGTTATATTTTTACCTGCAAATTTAAAAGTACTCAGCACTATCAAAATATTTATTTTGTTGGAGTTTAAATTGTCCTTACAAAAAAAATTGTAAACATTTGCAATTCGTTAATTTTTCTGGAATAATTTATTTACAAAATTACGTGTTTACAATATCTAGGTGTAAAACTGAAGGGACGACTGAAAATTCCCGAAAAATAAAATTCCCGAGACTGTAAAATTCCCGAATAAATAATTACAGAAAAATAAAATTTCCGATATTATAAAATTGTCGACAATATAAAATTCTCGATACTTTAAAATTCCCGACACCAGAAAATTTCCGACTGTTTATAAAATTCCCGACCGAAAGTTGGCGATAATTTAATATTCCCGACACTGTAAAAGTCCCGACAATAGAAAATTCCCGACAATGGAAAATTCCCGAAAAGACATCTAAAAATGTTTGAAAAATATTTTTAATATACAGAATAATTAAAATTTTTTTTAAATTATGATTTAAATTATTTATTTATTAAAATAATTTTTTTCGGGAATTTTTCATTGTCGGGAATTTTTTAGTGTCGGGAATTTTATAAACTGTCGGGAATATTAAAGTCTCAGGAATTTTATATTGTCGGCAATTTTATAATGCCGGGAATTTTATTTTTCGGTAATTATTTATTCGGGAATTTTACAGTGTCGAGAATTTTATTTTTCGAAATTTTCAGTCGTCCCGAACTGAAGGTAACTCGTAAGATCCAATTAATATTTCTAATAACAAAGTTGTTGTACGCTTAAAGTTCAATTAATTTTAAACAAGATTATTATATTATTAATATAGGGTAATAAGGTGGTAGAGGGGAGTGAAAGAGCGTAGAAAAGGTGGTGGAGGGGCTAAGGAAATGAGGGGGTCATATATAAGTGGGATTAAGGATTGAAGGGAGAATTGAGGGGCTAATGGCGGCGGGGGAGGTTACAAAAATGATATAAGGAGAAACTGTGTAAATTATCCAGAGGGGTAAAGGGTTTATAATTGCAGGAAGAGGATGATGCAAAAAAGAGGGGGTGAGATGTAGAAGAAAGTAGTAGAAGTGGGGGAGAAGCGAAATTTAGATTAAAATATTTTTTGAGTGATGTATTTGAAAGTCACATTAATCTTTTCATTTCTAATAAATGCTATGCGTACATTTTTAATTAGAACTTTTTAAAATAATCTCAACTTCTGTATCGATTATCATGGACCGGAAAAAAGTTGATACGGTCATGCCATTGAATCTCTGACTGCATGCGCCGAGGAGATCCTTTCAGAATCCTGCGGAATTCTGAAACGATTCACATCTGGGCATTCTGGAAATTTCAGTGACGCGCTTGACACCGTTTAAATGCACTAAATGTTAAATCGTTAATACGTAAAGATGAAATTAATATTTTTTCTATCGATTCTTACTATAATTTTTACGTTTGGTAAGTGAAGTGCCATTTCATTAATTTCCTCTAATCCATAATCAAAATTAAGGTGTATATATATTTATATCTTCACAAACAACCCGGTTGGAAAAAAAAATATTCAAAAATGAGTAAAGATTTACTTACAAGGCATAAACTATATTTATAATTTAAAAAACGTCAAATTTTTCAAGTATTCAGGATTTATTTTTTTGTTAATAATTGTACACTATTTTTATTTTTGATAAATGCCAAATAAAAGAGTTTAATAATATATTGGAATAAGAGTAAAATATGAGTATCAACAATTCGTAAAATAATGAATTTTGGATAATTAAAAAGAGACATTTTTTCAGGAAAAGCAAAGCAATGTTATAGTTGCATTGTTGATTCAGAGGATAATAACAGAACCTCATTAAGCAACTCGATAGCCGTAGTTGTAGGTGATACAATGCCAACTGAATATTGTAATATTTCAACGGATTTAAGTGAATATAGGACATGTTCGACTCCGGGTTTCTGTGTTAAAGGTGTTGTTGAAAGTAAGTAAATTTTTCGAAATTGTATTCAATAAATAACTTGAAATATTACTTATTTCAGTATGATATTTTATTTTTCAGATACATATGGAGAAACTCTTTTATATTTTTGTCAAGGAAATCCAGAATTACCTCACCTAGAACTAGATGAACCAAAGATAATTCCACACACACATTTTCAAATGACACTCTACTCATGCAATGAAAATTTATGCAATGGAACTTCTGCAATTTTTCCAGTTTCTGCGCCCATACTTTATTTATTACTAATAACATTATTTTTTATACGAAAATTTTGAAGTTGCCTACCAAGCCAAAGTGAGGGGATTTGAAATTCGATAAAAACATTATATAATAGAGATATATAAAATATGAATTATAAAACCTATTACAGATATAAATAACTAAATAGATTACTTAAATAAACTAAAATAATTAAACAGCAAATCATTCAGAAACAGTAAACCAATGGTGCCAACAGTCTTATTCCTAAGGGAAGAAGACTGACTTACAAATATTTAATTTATTTACATATATGCTTCCAGTTGCTTCTTATATATATAAAATATTCCGAAATAATTACTATAATATAATTCTATTTAAAAAAAAAATATCGCACATATCTAATAATCTGCTATTTAAAAATATAGACTTAAAATTATTCTATAATGCAACGAAAGTTTTCTTGTTCCTCAATATTGTGCTCTTCAGAAATCCGTGCATTGTTATTGCACATAAGTGGCTTTTCAAATTCGAGATTTTTAAGAATTAAAATTTTAAGCACCGCAATTTTATACTTCCTGTACAAAGAAAAGTATGCAAACCAAACTGCCTCTTGTTGTTAACAGCAAATCGCACTGTAAAAATATATAAAGAAATGTTATATTTACATTATAATTAAAGAGCTATAGATTATATTTCATTTACTGTCCAATGAAAAGTTACAAATTACATGTTGTTGTCAAATTATCATTTTCATTTTTATCTTTAAGTGAATGGTTCGTTATACCCGCACTTCATATGTAGCTCTATTTTATAAAATATGCGAATATTTATAATATTTAAATACAAATAAATAAATACAAATATATAAATATATAATATTTAAATGTAAAACATACCAAATGATTATTGCTTTTTCTTGTATGACAGAGAACACCTTAACTTTATGAACGATAAAATGAGGGTGCAATTTATATACAGAGGGTTGTTAACCTAGTTTTTTGTTTTAGTTCGAAAATCCCATGGGGACAAGCTTTATACATGCGTATCGACAAAATCGATAGTACAAGTAATAAAAATTGACAATTTAAATTTCTGATCGCAATGGAAATTATTTATATTATTAGGGAATAAAATTTTTATAATAATTAAAAAATATAATATAACAATTTTTTTACGCGTTATATTTACTTGCTTTGAAATATTCAGAAATATTTAGAAATATATTTAGTACGTGTGTATTCATTGTATCACCTGTTCCCCTAATTCTAATCATAAATCATGCGCAGTCTTATGTACGTAATGCATATTCGATGATTACCAGTCGAAAAAAATTCAGTTCCTAACGAGCTTTAATAAGAAGAAGTATTATAAGCAAAATCACCCTTATAGAATTATATAATATTCTCAATTTAATATGAAAATAGCTCTTTTAATTGTTTGCCTGACGGCAGCGTTCTTCGGCACAGGTAAATAATATTAAGTGTAAATTTCAGGTTTTATTTTCGTTCGAAATTAAAATTCGTATTGTATATGGATTTCCATCGTGAGTTTATTAATTTAAATAATATTTTTTAGGCGAGTCTTTATCATGTTACCAATGCCATGAAGGACAATATAACGAAAGCGACTGCAGCGATTTGACAAAAAATGACCAATGTACAAACGCTGTGTACTGCGCAAAAGACATACAATATAGAAGTGAGTACAATTATTTTAATATAAAAATTAGTTAGAAATTAATGAAATTGAAATAAACTATTTCAATTAAATTTGCTGAGAAATGTAGTTTGGAGAACAAAACCATTTGGTTGCTATGGAAGCCAAAAAAAAGTTTAGTTGTCGGAACAAGTTTGGATAATTCAACAATGTTGTGATTTTCCTTTTGTAATCAATTTTTTTTTATTTTACAGGTGGAAATCGCAAAATCATGAATCGCAATTGCTTATTTTATTACGAGATGGTTAAAAATGGATGGACAGAAGAAAGGATAGAATCGGTCAATCCCTTAAAATTTCAAGTAAACGGTGGAGAAGTTGAGATTCATCTTTGCAAAACAAATTATTGCAATAGTGCTTCTATTATAAAATCGACATTTGCAATTCTGCCATTTGCATTAATTCTCTTACAATACTATTTCTGAAACGAAATGCAAGTATACATTTTAAATTTAAGGCTAATGTAATAATTTATGCTATGATAATTGTCAAGAAATATCAGTAAACAAATATGTGTAAAAATGGATAAGTAAGGGTAAAAAAATGCAGCTGATAATAATTATACCCCAACTGATTGTTTCTTTAATAATTAATAAAAACCATTAAAAATTACAGTCAGTATTTTTATTTAGACTTTATTAACGAATAAGAAGTATGAAAATGGAATTTAAATTATTTCTGTAATTTCGTTTATAATGGGGGTATGAATCATGCGCAGAACGAGAAAACATATTTCAAAGTTTCATATGCTTCATAGAACCTGTATCGTTAGTCGCAAATGAGCTTTTATTTTTTTTTTGCGCAAAGACAGTGGTCCTATGTAAGTAAAATGCCTAAAATTAATTTAAATCACTTTTAAGTAATAACATACTCAATACTAAAAAAATAATAAGTTTCAGGAAAGCAAAATAAAGCTCATTTTTCTTTTTCAGATAAACCTAGCATTATTATTCGTTACTGTGTTCGAAGTCTACCAAGTAGAGACATAGAAACCTATTTGTGCAGTTCAAACTTTTGCAACTCTTCTTCGATTTTATTTATAAAAACGACCCTTTTTCTATTATCACTGATTACATTATTCTTGTAATATTTTTTGAAGAACTTCTTTAATTTTTAATCATAGAAGAATGATGTATTTCGACGTACGTTTTTGTATAAAATTATCAGCTATTAAAATAAGTTCAACGAAGGAATTGTTCCAATCAACAAGATGTCTTCCAGAGTTTAAATTCTTATATCAAATTACAATATTTTCACCATCCCTTTTTATATTTTATAATGTATGTAAGTTTTACATAAATAAAGTTTAAAAAAAAACTACGTTTAATTTTGAAATCACTATAACATTTTTTTATTTAAATGTAGAAAACGATGCATTCAGAATTTAGCAACTTGTGCCTACAGATAATTTAAAAATCTATAGAACTAGTACTTTTTTGACTTCATTGTTCTATGCATATCATTATGCAGTAATTCGTACTTTATTTCTTGAATCTTTGCCAGAGAAACTTTGCAATAAAAAATTGCAACCGTTGGAAATGGGTATAGATTTTCTGATTCTATTGGTCAAGGGAGGGAAGCTTTCTCTCGTCATCCTGCAACGGAGTCTGCGCTTTCAAAGTGGTGAGCATCGTGCACAGGTTTTGATATAAACCAACCCCACAGAAACTGCTGAAGCTTCAGAAAAGGGAAGGCGTAGGATACTACGCCCCTGTTAATTAAGAATGAAATTCGTCTTGTTTATAGCGATTTTTATTATAACTTTCACCTCGGGTAAGTAATAATCCAATTTTTAAACCTGTAGTTTCATAATTTACATGGGACAATATTCAGTAAATCCAAAAATTTACATACTTTATTAAATTTTTTTTGCAGGATATTCTATACGTTGTTATCAGTGTATACAAGGAATTCCAGCACATTTAGGTGATACAGCAAATGATATAATACAACAACCATTACCCAAAAACCTCTCATTACCTGGAGTTGACCAGTTACCAACTGAATATTGTAAAACTCCATTTGAACTCAAAGGAAATATTTTATGCATAGCTGCTCGTCGATGTATGAAAAGTGTTACTTATGGTAAGCATTTTTAATAGTATTTTATTTATTACTTGTTGTTATTCGGTTAGGACAGTTCAAATTTTTGTGAGTAGCAGTACATTTTTTATTTCACTTCCATTAAAATTAGAATCAATTCTAATTAATTGTTATGCCAATAAATATGTCTATAATTTATTTTTCAGAGAAAGATATCAAGTTTACTATACGTTACTGTGCACCAACTAGAAACGATATTTATGAAATAAACCCATCACCAAAAAAGCCAGTAGATATAACAAACGGTTGTCATAAATTCAGAGCTTACATCTGTGACACAGAACTGTGCAATGGGGCCTCTACAGTCGTTAGTAATATTTTATTTATTGTAATATTACCATTCCTGTTTATGTAAATTTTAGATAATTTTTACCATTTGTGTATAGTAGATTTTTAGCGGCTAGAGAAAAAAAGAGTAATTTACAGTTGGAGAAAAGTGCCAATATTTCAAGGCTGCCAATCAGTACAAAACATGAATTTTACTGTGACATTTTTCTATTTCCATTCTCAAGGATTTGTACAATATTATACCAAAAATAGCTATTGTATTATATTATTGTTACATCTTGTTACTGTATCCTAATTTTAAAAGGAATATCAGAAAAATGAATATCAAATCTAAACAAATATCAAACCTTAGTATTTACATGTTACTATAGACAAATGTTTTAAATCTTTTTAATGTTTT
>JAUESH010000039.1:10124926-10145947 GCA_032275165.1 Synergus magnus
GGGGGGAGGGACGCTGAATCAGTCAAGCGTGAAAACGGCCCTGAATAGAGTGGCCCCGAATTGGTGTACCAGTGTAAGTGTTTTTATTGATGTTTTTATTGATTTTTTTATTTTAGAACATAAGCTCTAAAATGAAACACTTAATACTCGACCTTTTTTGGAACCCATGTAATATTACAAAAATTTTATTTTTAAAGCCTTCAATGTTTTTTTCAAAGTACACTTCATGTGTATTTTTGAAAAGGGTGTATAAATAACAATTAGATTATCAGGTGCAGGGAACTTGACAATCCTGAACTGACACCAAGATGTCTGTTACTTCCTCCCACGAGAACCCGTAAGAAATTAATCATCGACCACAGAATCACGCCCATAACGCCTCAAGCAAATTGTAAAATAAGTCTGACTTTTCCTGTAGGAGGGTAAACTTTAGCTTCTGTGAATATAAGCGAGCTGTCAAAATACGTCAATGCATGAGTAATAGTCGACGATTATGGAAGAAAGAAAGACATAGAAATGAAGAAAAAAAATGGAAAATGTATGAAAGGAAGCGAGAAAACGGAAGCATTGTAGAATTATGTTTATATCTCATAAGTTTAGTTTTCATTAGTTTTCAAATAAATTCTTAGCATCACTATATAAATGTATGCTTTTGAAAAAATCAGTACAACTCGTTTGGTTGGTTCTTATTAAAATTTTTTCATTCAGTAATATCATTCAGTTATTATTTTTCCAAAGAAACCTTTTAGAGAATAAAAATCTAGCAAGGCGAATTTACAAATCGCGAAAGTTTGAATACATGCTTAAAATTATGTTATTATAAGTAAATAAAGATATAAAATCCTAGAGTCTTTTACCAGTAAAAAATGCTGATTATTTCCCAAGTAATTTAAATTGAAGCAGAGTGCAATTTTCACCTGTTGATGAAATTTAAAAAATCGTTTCGAACTGTGAAACAAAGAAAGTGTTATCTCACTATTGAAGAATGTGATTAAAATATAAAAAATAAGCATTTTTTTATTCATATTCAAAATTCAAACAGCATTATTGAAGAATCAGTGAGAGTAAAACGGGCCTCGCCTTCGCAAGAAAAAAGTTGAATGGGAACAATTAGGTGTATATCAAGACCTGGGAGAATCCCCTTGAGGTCCTTCACACCCCCATAGCGATTTTACAGTCAGTTAGCGATTTAAAATCAGAAAACTTGTACGGTCCCCAGAGTCTAACCCGAATTCCGAACAAGCCCTCATTCAAAACTCTAGAGCATAACAATGATGGGCAATACCATTCAATAATTGAAGAGAAAGAACTATTGGTAGTTCAGCTCCAGGAGAAATTACGTCGTGACACTATTTTCCTTTCCATTTTTCCTTATAGTACAAGTCAATACTCGCGAATTTTGTCGACCTCCCAGGGTCCAAAATGGTCAATTGTCAAATGTTGGAAGTCAGTGTCAAGTCCCAAGACAAGTCAATTGATCATTTGACCAGCAGGTGACCCATAGAAGGAATAGTTGCGTTTTGAAAATTTTTAAGTTCGTCGCTCCTGGGAGGAATTATATGTCTCAAATGGCTTTGGACAATTGTCGATTGAGATCTTCTTTAGAGGAAGGAAGGAGTGATGGAACTTGCTCTTGGGAGCATCGACATCGACAGCTTCTTCGAAATTATCTCTTTGGCTCAATATTCTGGTTCTATGTACTTTTAATGCGGGGAAATTGTCAATTTTTGGGCATAAGGAGGCAAATAGAGAATAAAAAGTACATTTGAATTCGAAACAAATCGCTCTTGTCGAAAGTGACTGGTTCTGAAGAATCACGCATACAGTATAGTATAGTATAATATATATTATAGTATAATATATTTTATAATATATATATAGTACACAATTTTATACAGGCGTTACCATAGCACGTGTCGTGATTGTAGTTTATGGGGAGTTGATTGCAGGAGCGTGGGATGGTTTTGGTATGGTGGTTGGTGGCTGTTAGTTGCCCTACTGAAGCCATTCACTCCCGACTTACATATCCATTCCCGCCTCACTGTTTCGTTTCGTAATCATTAAGATATGTATTATCCTCTAATGACGAGTCGAACAACGCATGCCGTATCCAATCAAGAGCTCAGTACACATAAAGGGAAGTTGGGACATAAATTTCGCGTAAAATAGACCCACTTTATCAAGTTTCATCTATAGGATTATAGATTATATCCATAAAAATAGAAATTTTTATTCGCACTTTGTCATATTAATTCTATTTTTTGATTATAATGTATGCGAAAAACTACAACACGGTTTAAAAAATGTTAACATGGCAATTTAATCAATTAAATTCAAAATTAAATGATGCTTAAAATATTATTCTACTCAAGGTGTTTAATACTTTATATAACAAAAAGTGCAACGATAAAAAATTTATTAATTTTCCTGCTTTGTTAATGATAAAAATGTGAACGTTAGCTGCAGAATGAACACAAATTAACAAAAACAATTAAATATTTTTGAGATGATAAGAATTTTTCTAAAAATTTTTTAAAAACTTTAGGAATAAAAATTTTCTAAAAACTTTTTCTAAAAATGGATCGTTTTAATGAAATATCACTATGAAATTCTAGAAATAATTTTTAAAATATATGTATATTATATTAATATTCTCTTCATGTGGACGGTTAAAAAAAAATTGTCAGTAACAATGTCCTTTAGGTTGGAGGTAAAGTGCCCGGATTCATGCCTCATTGCTACGTTCCAGTGTTCAAATCCTGTCGTCTAATGGTTTTTTCTGTTTCAGGTTATGTATTATTTAATTGTCTTTTAAAATGTTTTAATTATTATAAACTATGTATTTAATTGTAAAAAAATGTTTCTAATTTACAGTTGTAATTATTATAAATATAATTAGTGTATATGTCAACGAAATTTAAGTTCAGAATTCATTTTTTACTTTCTGTAGACGACGGAATTTTACGTTTCCGCGCCGTAAAAATACCGACTCAATTCTGAATATTACAATTTTTACTTGTAAAATTCATCGCTAGATGGAGTTTTACGTCTGCTATTAGGAAATTGACAACGACGACAAAATTTTACGAAAAATTCGGAAATTTACCGTGCTACACGTAGGTCCTTTTATTTACACCGTCCAGCTGTGTAAAATTCCGCCGATTTTTTTTTACAGTGTAGTGCGATAAGTGAGAGGGTACTGTATTCAGAAATTATTGTTGAGATAAGTAAGCTAAATGTTTAGAATTGAACAGTGTTTTAAAATATATTGTGTATTATAATAAAATACCTAATTTCTTTGTTTAATTAATATAACAATGTATACTCCATTGATAGTTTCATTGTTTGTATTAAATTTTGTTCCAACTTCTTCATTAAGCGAAGAATATTTGGTGAGAGTACCGCAAGGGCTTCTTAAAGGAATTAATTCAGAAACAAGAAATGGCAGAAGTATTTCATCTTTTCTTGGCATTCCTTATGCAAAGCCTCCGATTGGAAAATTAAGGTAAATTGAACAGCGTTTTGAATTATTCTGAATAGAGTAATGAACCACACACAGGTCTACAATATAAATTAATATTCAAATTTAGGTTCAAAAGCCCCGTACCAGCAGAAAATTGGGATGGAATATACTTGGCTGACAAAGAGGGAAACGTTTGCCCCCAATTAAAAAGACAAGAATTAATTGGCGATGAAAATTGCTTGCATTTAAACGTGTACACACCAATGATAAAATTAAATTCAACTTTGGTATATATAAGAACTAGCTCGATGTATCTTATTTCTACCATCGCCTCTTCTTAAATTTCATTTAAGGGCATATGGTAATTACCATAAAAGTTTTAGTTTTGCCAATTTTACGCTCACAATAATAAATATTTTTTGCTAAAACTAGGCCCTTAAATAAATGTCCTTAAATGAATAATTAAAGAGGTACATATTTAAAACAATACTAACAAAGATCATGATGTCATTTTTTACCATATTATGTACAGGTAAATATGAATAGAGAGTTATTGCCAGTAATGGTATGGATTCATGGAGGAGGTTTTAGAACAGGAAGTAGCGATTTTAAAGGCTATGGGCCAAGTTATCTTTTGGATAAAGATGTTGTTCTCGTCTCATTGAATTACCGATTAGGAGTTCTTGGGTTTTTTACCACAGGGGATTTAGTAGCACCAGGAAATTATGGGATGAAAGATCAAGTACTTGCTCTTAAATGGGTTCAGAAAAACATTCAATTTTTTGGTGGGGATCCAAATAGAGTTACTATTTTCGGACAAAGTTCCGCTGGAGCTTCCGTCAATCTTCATGCACTCTCTGATGCATCTAATGGTAATTTTATAAATAATCATAAATGATGCAAGGTATTGTTGCTTCTACTTCGATAAGCATTTAATAAAATGTTTCATTTTTTTTAGGGCTATTTCAGCAATATATTATACAAAGTGGTACTGCATTTTCTGGATGGGGATATCGGAACAGAAGTCAATTCAAACCTGATATAAAACGACTTGCTGAATATGTTGGATGCCCAGCAGGAAATTCTACAATTCTTGTCGACTGCTTACGAGTTACAAGTGTTTTTAAATTAATTAATGCAATATTTGAAGATAATTTTGATTATTTGAAATTAGTATGGATCCCTACAGATGAAATTGAATCAGACGATGCTTTTTTAACAGATAGTCCAGAGAATTTAATGAAAAAAAATAAAATGAAAGATTGTCCTTCCATGAGTGGGACAGTTGTTGACGATGGATTGTCATCTACCTTAAGTAAATGAAATATTAATTACTTGTATCCTCATGAATTATTTTATTATTATTAATTCATATGATTGCATAACAAAAATAATACTCTCTTTCAGGTTTATATCGCAAGAAGTCAAATTATACTGAAATTAAAAATAATCTGAATAAATATATTAATTCGACTTCCAGATTTTACATGACATCTCCAAATGTGTCTAAGTTTAGAAAAATAATTCAAGATTATTACTTTAATGAAAGCGTTCTTTCAAGTAAAGATAAAGTATGTAGATGTAGATATTTTATATTTCAGAACAAAGATATATATTATTCTGGTTTATCAATATTTTTTCTCTTTTCAACAGCTTTTGAAAGGTTTCACCAAATTTGCAAGCGACAGTCGATTTATATACCCGGAATTTATTTTAGTAGAAAAAATGTCCAAAGTTATTAAAAGTCCTTTCTTCTTATATTCTTTTGGTTATCGTGGTAATGAAAGTTTGATTTCTTTGCAAGAAGGCTTGAAAGGAAACATTGGTGTAACCCACAGTGAAGAACTTATGTATCTTTTTCCCTTTTTGAAGCCTTTGGATAATATCAGTAAAGTGGATCAACAAATGATCAATTTAATGGTTGATTTATGGACATCGTTTGCAATAAATGGGTAAATTTAATTCTATTTTTATTTTTACATAGCTCTCACAAGATTGAATTTAATATAATTTATATTTTTAATTCTTTTTCAGGAAACCAACTTCAAATTATTTGAAAAATCCGAATCTCTGGCAACCTTATTCGCCAAATCTGAGTTTTCTCGAAATTGGAGACTTTTTTGACAATAACATTCCATCTATAACTTTGAAAAACAATTATTTTGCTGATCGCATGAAATTTTGGAAAACAAATTTTCCCATGTAAATATCATCTTTCCTGTTGCGGACGTTATACAAAAAACAGATTAATATTATTTCGCGAATGTTCATTTATTTTGGCCTCTAACTCAAATTAACCACGTTTTGCCCCTACATTTTCTATAATAAAATCGTCAGTGAATTCAATATATTCAGAGTGATATTATTCGAAGAAGCTAGAACTCCTAAGTTTATCAATATTTATCTTTACTAACTTTTCTGGTTTAATAATAAAATAATTAATCATTACATCTTGAATGAATCCTGCGGAAAAAATACGGGTGTCTTCTGCCTGGTAAAATCTGGCCATTGAAAGATTCTCATGCTTTAGATATCCCTCGCCCTTTTTCACGCCACATTAATGTCAAAGGACCTCGCAGGACCGCCGTGAAGGAAGAAAAAGAAGAACGGAAACAGGTCGTGAACAAACCAAAAACATGGTTTGCAGATTCAGAAATCATCCTATACTCCAACTAAACGAAAATCAGATTCCTTTTGTTGAAAAATGAATGATAAAAATATTCAAAATTTCTTTTCTTTATTCTACAGCAATCTTTTTCTTCTTTATCGTTTATTTCTTTCAAGATCCTAATTTTTAGAAAATCTCATACATTGTTCTTAAATTCACCTTCTTGATAAACGTTTTTTTAAATTTCTCTTCAATGTTCTCTAAATGTTCCCCTTCCATATCGATTTTCAAACTTTATCAATAACTCTCTTATTTTATCGAACAGTCACATAATTCAATTTTGTTCCGTTTAATACGATTTAATATCCTCTACAGAGATTGAATGAACAAAGGGTGCAGAAAGCAATCTCAGAACTAGATTGCAACATTGAGATAGCTTCTTCCAATCTCGAACCATTCCTAATTACTTCAACCTAGATACGTCTTCTTCAATTATCTTCAATTTCCAACACCTGACTAGAAATAAAATTTCATTCTTCCTATCAATACCTCGATAAATCTAAACCTAATTCACCCCTGCTCATCTTCTAACCAAATCCAATCTCAATTTACACACTCCAAATCCTATTTCCACACCCTGAAATCCCAACACATCACCATCGTTATCTCGAATCTCAAAGGCGTGTTCTCCAGAGTCATCAGCAACCGCTAATTAGAACGTGGAGTTTAAATAGCCAAGGGTCTTCGGTACTGGTTACGTGGGTGGAGGAACTGACTCGGGCGGAGCCACATGTGGTACCACCTTCTGCAGGAGAAGAACCTGCAGAACCAATAAGAACATCACCAAGAATAATGTTCTCAATGGTACCAGGTCTTTTCTTCTGAAATACCCTTGGAAGAAGGCGGAGCCTTTCCTTTCCCTCGGTTTCAGCCTCTCAACAGGCTCCTGGCTCCTCCGGTCACGCAGATCAGGAGCCTCAAAGAACACTCTTGGGGACTTAGTTCGAGTCGAGACCCCGAAGCTAGAACAGGTCCGCTCGTCCGCGTTCAATAAAAATTTTCTATCGCATCTCGTGACCGTCGATCATCGACTCTTAAACACCCACGTTTTCGTGATTGCAAACAACCTGTGTTTTTCTTTTTTCACTGAGGTGAAAATAATCGAAATTCCGTTAAGTGTTCCGGACTTTGGCTTCTGATTCCAAGAGGACTACACAAAAAGGAGTGAGTGCCCTTCTTTGGCACTTTCCTAAGTTCTAAATGGCTGTTAGCACACTCAACATGGCACCATACTTCACTGGATACCCTTTTCAAGGTCAGATATTTGATAACAAATTTTATTTGAAAAACTATGATCATTGTTGCATTTCTTTGAGCTTCTTCTTTCATGCTCTTCCGATTGTTGAAGCTCCTGATATTTAAAATATAATAATTCTTAATGATTGCTGAATCTTCAAAATCCTGTTCTTCAAACAGCTATTAATCCTCTTCTTTAAACACTTTCCTCTCTTTTCTTTGAGAATTAAAAATAATCAGAACACATATTTTAAAAATTCAATTTGAATAACGGGGGGGATTCGTTTTTCTTATGCAAGTATGCCGAAGGAACTGAAGAATTATACAAACTGAAGAGATTTTCTCTTTTACAGTCAGGAAGAATTATGAACATTCTTTCCATTGAAAACAATATCTCTTCATTTGAATTCTTTAGAAATACACGTGCTCTTAAACATTTGAAATTCATATACTTGAATTATTTCTTCATGTTCGCTAGAAACATATTTCTTCATTTAGTTTTACTGTTTCTGTCTTCTATATTATTTTTTACTTATAAAAACCATAATTTCAAATTTTCCTACTGCAAACCTTCAAGCCGTCCTAAAAGTTATTTTCTTTAAAGAAAATAACTCACAATAGTCTTAACACTTTTAACCATATTTATAAATCGTCTAACATCATCTGATTTTTAATAATATTCCACAATCGGGACTCGCAGCTGATTTACAGCCCATGTTAATGGTTTTATGATGCTTTTCGACTGAACTATCCGACGGATCTCATAATTTAGTAACACTACCTTCGGAACATAAATCATTTGCGGAGGTGGCTTTAATTGTGTTTAAATAAAAAGCCGATTATTACACAATTCTCAACATCCTTCTCGCCACAGTATCATTTTCATTCATAATATTGTGTACTTTTTCGTCCCTTTATGCAAGCGCGAAATTTAATCAAGAGCAATGATACCAAATTTCTTCAACCACAGCTTATTCCAATAGAATTTACAAAATTTTTCTTTATTCATCTTCCACAAGACAGCATAACTTGAAAATCTTAATCATACTTAAAATTCTTTTATACTTCATTAACTCCAACACTGAAAGAAATAATTGGTAATGACATCCAACAGTTTGACTCTGGAGCGCCATCCAATTTTATTGGCTCGCAAAAACAACTCTTTGATGACAGAACCAATTCTTAGATAACGTAACTAACACTTGGATAGCATAATCAACGTTATCTAAGTCAAGAGTTGGATAATAGAGCCAAACGTCAGTTACGTCATCCAGAAATTGGTTCTTTGATTCAAGAATTGGTTGTACCATGATAAAAATTGGATGGCGCCCCAGAGTTCAACTGTTGGATGTCATTACCAACTATTTCTTTCACTAAACCTCTGAAAATCTCTTGAATTCGATAATAATTATTCTCCAATCCAAAAAATCTCTTCCCCAATTTAGAGTAATTTCCCAAAAAGCTTGATTGATTGATTTCTTGTTCCCATCGGCTTATAGGCCAATCTGAAAAAGGTGATTAATAGACCCGAGATAGAATCTCTTCTTATTCTTTTATATGCCTTTATCTCCTTGGGATTTTTTTCAATAGGGCGGAAAATGACTAACAATAGAGAATAGGGAAAAATTGGTGCGTTTGAGAGCATTTGAGAGTGAAACGACCCAATTTGACTTTTGAGGTTCGGTTAGGTGAGGTGTTAGGTGTTGAACGGGTCTTCCGCACTTTGGGTGTACCCGTGCGGTGGGACCTTTAATCTTTTCGGCGTTCTTTAATGGAATCTGAGGGGACGTTCTCGAGAGATGCACAGGTAGGTAATATAATAGGTATAGTATAGGTGCAGGTCACGATGGTGGGCGTTAGAGACGAGTGAGAGAGAGAGAGAGAGAGAAAGAACTTCGGACGTGGGTCTGAAACCTAATGTCTGATATCGGATCGGCCGCGGGCGACGGCGCGTTGATTGAAGCCCTCGCAACTCGGTACTCACACCGTACCCTAAGTACATGTATCCACTGTTCAATGTGTACTCCCACAACTTCGATATTCATTTTTTATACTCTTATATCCCTTTTCAATCATTTTACATTAATTTTCTTTCTTTTTATGTCCTTTTAAATGAAATAATGTCTAAAATTTAAGGCCGCGACAATTTTATATCCACCTCAGCATATAAACATACCCATATACGAAATATTGATCTCCTCTTTTTTTTCCCGCAATTTCTGAAAAGCAGACCACCCTGCAAGCATAAGTAAACGTGCATAAACTGCGGGGAAATAATTTGGACCATGAATTATTGATAGGGGCAATTGATTTCGAGCGATCATGTTAATACCCATGATTGGCGGAGCGATGTGACGCGATAGGTAGTGGAGATTCTGATTTGAATGCGATGAACGTTCGCCCGTCATTAGGGAGTCCCCAAAGGCCCAGGGCTGCGATGAAGGCCCTCGGTAAAAAATTGGAAAGTGACGAAATAGACATTTTCTCAGTTAGCGCAGTAAACGTGGGGATCGATTAAGTCGGTTTGCACGCTCGTTGCCAATCTTCATGCTTGATGCATTATTGCAATCGCCCCTGTTACCGTATATGGTTTCCTTAAATGAATTACCCCGCTTTAATTATATTTACATTAATATTTCTATAAGAAGAATACAGTCGAGTGTTATTATCCTCTTGCGTCATCCATTCTTAATCACTTACGCGCAATTTATTCAGAATAATTAAACACTGGATCATCATTTGTTCTCTTAATATCTCTCTTTTCCCGTCCAAGCTTTTCATGAAATTCATGATGTCATAAATCTAGCGATATTAATGGCCAAGATAACGATTGATAATCTCTCAAGCGAAAACGATAATGTCAAAGAAAGATTTTAGATAATCGTAGAGTCCAATCTGAAGAAATGATCATTTCTAGAACAATTGTCTCAAAATTTGGATTTCGTGGGAAAACAGTCAAGTGGAAGGCGTGCGGGTTGTAAGTGGGCGTTGCGTTTATATTTTGGGACCTTTGGGGATTTTTGAGAAGGACTTTGGGTGGTGAACGAAAATCTTTGGGGTCGATCGAAAATATGTGGCTATTCCGCCTAAAGGTTACTCTTCGGAGGAGAAGAGGCTATTTCGCTTTGGGTCGAGTGCGCGCGCACCAAGTGTGCGGCAGGCGGCGCCTTTTGATCTTGCCTGTAATCCCGTCGGGCCCCGCGGCCTAACTGACGTCATTCCCGAGGTGTCCGCCATCTATATGAGTATTTGCGTCTCCCTATATATACACACGAGTATTCCTTATGCACCGACGAGTCCACCCCCTCTGCTTATTGATGGACTCGTTTATGTGTGTATATTTATGTATGACTCCAAGAAGTATGGGCTTATACCAAATGAAAGAAAAGTATATACCTTCGCATCAATCGGGGAGTATCAATTTTTCAAGAAGGTCGCTGTGCATTGCATTTTAAGCAAATAAAGAATTCACACGACCTTCGCGTGTAGAGAAATCATAAAGCAGATTTTAGAGTTTTATGTGAAGTCGTTCAACATTTCCGTTGCAAATTGATACAGTTGATGGAAAGAAAAGGTTTTGGGAAAAAAAGCGAGAAATCAGATAAAGACCATTATTTTCTGTTCCATTTCCTATTTTGTTGAGAGAGATACTAATCTTAAGTGGAAAAAAGGGAGTAGGGCCAATCAGGTATAATTGAGCTTAACGTTTAAAGAGCTGATAACACATGTACAGTTTCTTAAACAATGGCACTTTATCGCATCCAATTACCACCAAGATCGTAAAGTCAAATTCTTTTAGCAGACTTGTCTTTATCTTTTCGTTATGAAGAATTTGCCTCACCATTCCTTTTGGGAAAGTATCATTTCCAAAGGCGTTGGAATCGCACAGAAATCTTGAATTCTTGATAGAAACGTGTAGAAGTATTTAAAAGTATATGCAATTGCAGAATGACGTGAGTTGCCATTTATCGGAGAGTGAGACTAATCGGCTCCGATTGATCGATTATCCGGAATAACCCACGATTGATATCCCAACTTCAGCCGACGTTCTTTCGTCTTTAATAGGCTGTTAACATTTCTTTCTATTATTAAAACGATGTGGAAGGACCACTATTCAATCTAACAATAAAAAACGTTCGCGTATAATTGTCATTTTTTGCAATGATGATGATTCTGAAGCTGGAATTGCTACCTGCATCGGTAGAAGCTAATAAAGCTTTTATGTAAGATTAACTCTTGAATAATGTGAAATTTATTCATCCTTTTAACAACATCTTAACATCTGTTTCTATAATCATCAATATGAACTATAACAAAATAAAAATCGAATTTCATATTTATACCTTTCGTGCCATCCATCCTTCATAACATTTAAAACATCCATTACTATCTTCACTTTCACCATGACGTATCCATGGAACACATAACATTAAGATACTTAATGTCCCCTTTTTCCAATAAAAATTGACTCTTCTCGTCAGTTTTTCGATCTCAAAGCTGCTTTGCCTGTAAAGTTTGAAGGATCCTAAGAATAAGAAGCGCTGGGCTTTCAAGTATGGAGGAGCCGAGTTCTGAAGAAGTGAAGAAGAAGCGGGTTTACTGCTGGCAGCAAAACCACGGCCGTAACTTCTGTCGGATGGACGAAAGGTCCGTTCGTCTGTCTGTTTGTCCGTGGCCGCATTATAATATCGTGCGAAGCTATGGGGTTGTCGGCCCTGCACGCGAGCCGCATCTCATTCGCTTCTTTGCCGCGTGGCCCAGCGCATAATATTTGTTTGACTTCGTAATTATAATTAAGTTAATTAAGAGGGGCCCTAATTACCCGTAATTAGGTGTGCTCTTGAGCGGCACCTTGCGTGTCCCTATCTTTTTTGTCCCGTCTACTTTTGCCTTTTACGACCTATGGACCTTTACCTTATTTCGCGAAAATCCTCCTCTCGACGCGAGAAAGCAAAGAGAGAGGCGCATCATTAAGAATTACGCGATTTATTTTTAATACCCGTGACATTAATTAATTCTTTCCGTCGGCATGATTCACTCAGATGGGATTTGAGTGTTCTGAATATACATGATGACAGTAAAATGAATGTTTGTCCTCGCATATTTTGATTTATAATTCAATTTTTGCTTTTGTTTGTTACAGGTCAAGGAAGAGTGAATCAACTCGGTGGAGTTTTTATTAATGGAAGACCACTGCCGAATCATATTCGTCTAAAAATAGTCGAAATGGCAGCCGCTGGTGTTAGGCCGTGTGTCATTTCGAGACAACTTCGAGTTTCTCATGGTTGCGTTTCAAAAATTTTAAACCGTTATCAAGAAACTGGGTCAATTAGGCCCGGAGTTATTGGAGGTAGCAAACCTCGAGTTGCTACACCAGAGGTTGAAGCTAAAATTGAAGATATGAAGAAACAAAATCCAGGGATGTTCAGCTGGGAAATTCGGGAAAAATTGATAAAGGTCAGTTGATGTGTGAAGCCTACCTTCCCGTGTAGAAATTTTGGTGTAGCCCCGGTCGGGCCCAGATCGGGGAATCTGGCTCCGATCGGGTCCAGATCAGGGATGAAACACACGGCCCGACCGGGACCAGACCTGAAAACCCGACTTCCGGTCGGGCCGTGTGTTTCATCACCGGTCTGGGCCAGGTTTGAAAATTTCTACACGGGTTTCTCTGAAACTTTTAGTGTAATCCACATCATTGAAATGAAAAATTTCTTCGTATAAATGAATAGTATTTTATTCAATTAAAATAATACTAATTAGTCCGTTATGGTATTGCCAGCAGGACGGTGTTTGTGACAAGACATCGGCACCTTCGGTGTCTAGCATTTCAAGGCTACTCCGTGGTCCATCAAGTCAACTCAAACCCGGTGATGACCCTCGCAGAAATCATTCAATTGACGGCATTCTTGGTAAGTCTTTAAATTTCGTTTTTTTTTCCCATAAATAAGAAGCAAGCAATTTATTATAAAAATTGAAACTCAGTGTGTTTTATGACTTGCATTAATATTCTCTTTGACATAATGACAAGCAATTTGCGCGACTTACGTACTATCAATATGTAATTAAATAATGATATTAAATTCACTTTATACCAACAAATTTTCCATGATGATAAACATTTCGTTATTTTTATCGAGCAGAAAATCGCCTTACGAGGTTGTTTCGAAACATGAAAGCCCAGGTTGAGTTTCTTGGTCCTTCCGCATGTATGATCGAGAGTTAAGCGTAATTATAGTCCGGCCGAAATTAAGTTAATTAAGTTAAGGTAGCCAGAACGATAACTCGCATGTTCGACGCCTTCATACACTTCAACTCTAGAAACATTATGCAAACTGTGCGTGTTTACGCGCAGCTTGAAAATGAAAATAAATCTCTTATAATAGAGTTAATTTAGAAAAAGAATTTTAAAAAAAGAAGAATGGTGTCATACATTATATGTACGAGTTTCCTGTCACTATCGAGCCTTTTTTCAAATACTTTCGATGAAGGATAGCAAAAATATATAGATCCAGTCGGCACTCTTAAAGGAACTCGCTTCTATCTTTTTTCTCCGCCACGAAAAGAACATCGCAAGAAATATTAGGCGTCCTGCGGCGCGTGGATGCGTCGAGTTTATTATCTTGTCGGGTAGATTCTGCTTTGATTAGATTAGTGGGACTAAAAAATAAAAAGGTACAGTGCAGTTCAATTTTACTAAAAAAAAAAAAAAAAAAAAAAAAAAAATCCGAGAATTTCTATGTATC
The DNA here is from genome assembly GCA_032275165.1 of Synergus magnus. Classification (NCBI taxonomy): domain Eukaryota; kingdom Metazoa; phylum Arthropoda; class Insecta; order Hymenoptera; family Cynipidae; genus Synergus; species Synergus magnus. The sequence goes on from JAUESH010000039.1 coordinate 10,139,037, forward strand.
AGGTAAAGTGGTATTTATTTTCATAAAAAAAGTGTAGCGGAAGGTCGTTTCCCGGCTAGGAAACCTTTAAAGTCTCTCGCTCGAGCGGTTTGCGTAACGATCAGTAGGACCATAAAGAAATCGAGTACTTAATTTTCAAAGCGAGCTAAACCATAGTCCTAGCCACTGTCCCGGAAACCGCGGTAGGAGGGGGTGGAGCAACGCAATTACGGACATTCCAATCTAATTCGGAGTGTCGTAAGCGACGCTGAATTTCTGCGAAAGAATCATCCAGGACTGGTCCTAGAGAAACAATAGCAGGTAGAGATGATGCCGTTGAAGAAGGGCATGAAACGACCGAGAAAGATGATAGACTGTGGTGGGAGAAATATAGAACGTGCGGAAGAGCGAACGAGAAGCAAAAGGGAGTAGAAGGAAATCACTGCGTGTGGTCCATACAGAAGAAACACGTCTTTGATTCTTTCGTAACCCGATTTTGCAAAAAATCATCAAGATTCTCTGACTGAAATCTATAATTTATTCCGGATGTGGCTAATCGGTTCAAATTCTTCAGATTGTTCTGTCATTCTGATACCAGTTTTTATAGTTTCGAAATCACCATCATTCCAAAAGAGTTATATTCTTTATAAATGCAAAAATTCACTAGATCCCGTGCAGAAATTCAATATAGATCTGATCGCGGCCCGATCGGGCAGAACTTGGGCCAAATCGGGGTATCTAGACGGGGCCAGACTCGAAATGAAATGCAGAACCCGATCAGGACCTCAATAGATGGCCTGACTTGGCAGCTAAATCTGGCCCCGGTTAGAACTCGATAAATTATTTGTTCCTAGTTTTGTCTTAATTTATTTAGATAATTTTTAAATGGAATCTTTAAGTTATGGAATTTTATGATTACTTTTTAGTATGTATGAATCACAAATTGACAAAACTACCACTTACGTTTTATTTCATAAGGATTCACATTAATAAAAACACGGGTTTTTACATCTCAAGCTTTCAGATGTTTAGGACGTCAATAGATAAAAGCGGAATTTATTTTATAACACGAGCAGTCTCATCAGCCATGCTAATGTTCACTAAAGTATATTGCAACGCGATCTTCAGGAATTGGTTGATCTTGTTGCTGCTGATCCGGCCCCAATCAGAGCCACGTCATTTTTCCTATCTTGGCCATAAATAGTAAACCCGATCGGGGCCTGACTTGTAATAGGGAACAAATTTGTCCATTTCTGCACGGGATGAAGTCTTATAGATGAAATCTTAGATAAAATCTTAGATGAAAACTTAGATGACATCTTAGCCAACCTAGATTAGTAATACCTCCTCATATCTTAAAGAGATGGCCTTATGGTCACCAATTATAACCGGGCGAAAATTGAATCTTGATGAAGTAGGTGATGCATTGATTTAAGGACTGCGGTTAGGTTAATAAAGCGAGGAATCGTCGGTGGAGTTTGCGGTTCGGGGGATTGAGATGCGCAACCTCCCTCCTCCCCTTAGGGCCGCGGGAGGTTTATTATTCCTGGACGGTAGCTTGTAGATGAAGGGGCGGTAAAGATGCGACTAAAGGGACGGAGTGTTTGCTGGTCTTCTGGTGCTGAAGGGTTGCAGAAAGCGTCGTAACGTCTTCGAGAAATCGTTAGGTATGCTTCGCGAAGCGTCGCAAGGATTTACGACCTCGTGCAGTCTTTAATCATACCAGCAGACCGCCAACTCGAGGCTTTTGATTTGCGCTAATACCTGGTAGTCTTAGACCTAACCTGCTATTGATTTAGATGCACCCCTAGCTCACTTCCTTCCAATAGAGCAGTATCCGCTGATGGGTTCTAGAAATTGACAGTCTACATGTCTAGGATGCAATTCTACATCACAGTACCGTCATCTTTGATGTGTAATCCTTTTTTTGTAATCTCGTAAGAATATTGCTTTGAGTTCATCAATCTGTAGCTCTATCTTTCTTTTAGAAAAGATCCACAAACATGTTCGACATCCTTCGACACATCTTGAGCAGATTTCATCCCTCGAAGGAGATTTCTGGACCTTGTTTGATTCGTCACGAGTGAATTCGTTAAGGACAATGTCCTGGGCTGACGGAGTATTTGTATTTGAATTATCGCGTGGCTCGTTCGGTTCCGTTCCGCATCTTCTTTTGTTTTGGCCCGGGAAGGATGGGACATGTCAAAGAACTTAATTCCTGTGGCGGCCCCTAATTTCTCCGGTGTTTTAGTTTAGTATAGGTTAGGCTGGCACGTCTGTAATCAGGAGGGATTTAATGGTGGGTTGCGAGGTCTGGCGTGTGAACTGTGGGCGGGCACCACTCGCTTCCTATCTTCAGTATCTGACGTCTAGCACGTGCTGGACTGAAACACTTATGTCGATACGCACTCGCCATTACAACCAGTACAACCAGGAACTCCCTTTATTGTAACCACTCCCCTTCAGAAAGAAATATTTCCCTCAAAGGAAATCTAAGGAAAATCTAAAAAAAATCTAAAGAAATTTTGCATCAGAAGAGATTCCAATCAGGGATTCCAATCCTTTCATGTAGCCTTACAATTTCAAGACTATGATTCTTCATTATCTAATCATTTGGTATGGTATTTTTTGTTATAGGTGGTAGTAGTGGTGACGATTCCGAGACTGAAAGTGAGCCAGGGATCGCTCTCAAGAGAAAGCAACGCAGAAGCAGAACAACATTTACAGGTGAACAGCTTGAGCAACTCGAGGCTGCTTTCCACCGTACCCAATATCCAGATGTCTATACGAGAGAAGAGCTTGCTCAAAAGTAAGTAGAAAACAGGGATAAAATTTGTTTTAGGAAGACTTTGGAGCGAGGAACATTTTCTATAAAGTTTATTTGGTTACTTGTTTCAGGACTAAGTTGACAGAGGCGAGAGTTCAGGTCTGGTTCAGCAACAGAAGAGCAAGATTGCGAAAGCAAATTAACAGTCAGCAAATCAATGCCTTCAACACGATGAGCCTCCAGAGTTTTCAGACTCAACATTATGGCAGTAGTGCCGAAAGCTACCAGGGTTATGGCCAAACTTCTGTCGCTGCTGCAGCCGCCACCACTACTGCATACCCTCAACATTATAATTATAGTGATAATTACTATACTACCCAGCAACAGTGGCCCAGATCGAGTGCTGATAACTACGGGTGAGTTTTCTTTAAAAATTCTCATCATTTTCCAATTTTTTCCGATTCGCTCGATAGAGATTAACAACTTTCCATGGGTTCTTTTTTCTTGTTCGGGTTGTAAGAAACGTGAACGCTGCACGTGTCGGCGGAAATGGGACAAGGGACCCCCCATAGAGAGGATGAGGCCCTCATCGGGCGGGTGGTTTTAAAACATAAAATCGCGCGATCTGCGACGTTTCTTGGTGCAAGATGAGGCACCAGGGCGCTGGAAACAATTAATTCAGCCATTGTGGAGTAATAACAGGTTGAGGTCGGCAAGGGGCCTCGACTGCAGCATCCCAAGTGAGCAGATTCAGTCAAGTTGGGTACAGTGTGATCGCTTGTGGTCGGACCTCTCGCCGGTGTGGTCCGCAATTATGTTGCTGGCCCCGTAATGAAACGCTACCGGCTAATAATCCACTCGAGTCCGGGTCTACCCGCTATTCCAGTACAGGTCGACTAACAATAAGTTAAAGGCCGTGTCAAAGATTCCGATTGAATAAGACCACTTTTTATAACTCACTCTTTCCAACTAATTTCTATAAATTCTTTCTACCGTAACATAATAATGTTCATTTATTTGCTTCATTCAAACAAAACTCTCACGAAATTTATTTTATGGAATGGACTGTACCGTTCAATCGAATACACCTGCTGGGAAACACCTACCAATTGGAATTACGTCTTTTGCCCTATCACGTTCTTGCCACTGAGGTGTACTTACTACTCAACACACGCACACCTTAACTTCTGTTTCGATAATTCAATTCCCGACAATCAAGCGTAATAGTTCCCCGAGGCGAAAATTAATTCTTCTATCATTAGCAAACAATTTCCTTTACATCATCTTGAATTATTTCTCAAATCTTTTTAGAATACCTTACACATTTTTTTGTAGATGTTGAAATTCTTGATAAATAAATAAAAGGGAATTTTAAGCTTTAACAGTCTTGCTCTACCGAAATCAAAGTGCCGCTTGCAGTGTTGAGAAGGGGGTGTTTGACACGCCTTAGTCGATTTATTTTACAACTGCCGCATTGGATATCGGTTTGCAAGCAACACTCTTTGATTAGAGACCGAAATGTCCCCTCTCTGAAAATGGTCGGCAGGTCACTTTCAAAAGTGTCATATTAGTTTTTTTCTTCTCAAAGATAAATAAATTCTACTTTAAAAAAAGATTAACAGAGGATTCAAATTGTTTAAAAATAGCGATAGGCAAAAAAGTTATTACCAGAGTGCTATTAAGGCTTTAATGAAAATGAATTATGCATTTTAAGTTATTGCCATTTAACTCTGCATCGGAAATTATGTTAATATGCCTTCTGATGTTTCTTTCTCTATGTTTCAATTTTTGTCGGATCTTTAAATCAACAATCGGATTTTTGTATGATTTGTTTTTCCATTATTCTTGAAAATGTTTCAATTTGTTTTCCGGTAATAAATACTTGAAAGTTGAGACTGGAGGCATACCTGGAAGTAGGCTTTAAGAAAATTATTATACCAGGAGCGAGTTACGAGCGAGGAGGAGATTTTGCGATCGTTTTATGTAGTTTGTAAAAACTCAGAAGCTTGCCGCCTTTTAATTTGAACCTGACCATTTCTGTTGCAGACTCTTCAACGCCTCCCACTACGGTGGCAGTAACTTGGCCTCGAATTTGGCCTCCAGCAATTTGAATTTGGGAAGTCTGGGAGGCAGTGTTAGTCCGACGACAGCTACCAACATGAGCACGTGTATGATTCAGGGTGCCTCTTCGGGGGTCCCCACTTCCGGAATGGGACACCATCACGTGACTCCCCATAGCCCAAGTGAAGCCAAAAGTGGATACCCCTATTTGGGAGGTATAGACTCTCAAGTTTGTGGCAGAGTTCACTGAAAGTGTTTTTTTTTTTTTTCATGAGGCCATCTCATGTCTTCCACATTCATTTTTTTATACTAATGTTGTTAATTTCCTTATGGGGCTTTACAAACAATTGCTTTTTTAACACTTTTTATAGACAGAATTCTCCCTAGTCACCTTTTGTAGAACCATTCGCATTCTAAAAAAATTATGTTCCTGTTGTAAAGTAGCACACTTTTAGCGAAGTAACCCATAATTAAAATTTTGTAGATATTTTGTAAATAGTTATATGTATAGTCTATCTTATATAAAAAAAACTGTAAAAAGGATAAAAGTGATGGATCTCATTGGTTTTGAGTTATTTTTTAAGACGAATGCCTTCCAATTGGAATTCGAAAAGATTTTCCTCTAATTTTGTATAAAGACTTTTTAAGATTAGACCCAGTGAAAGATAATTGTTAAGTATTTATATATGCATCGCCTGATAGATTAGAATGAATTAGAATGCTGGCTGGGTGAAAAATAAAGGAGGAATGTGCAGATTAGAGATTAAGAGGACTTTCATTTTTTTATCAATTTTAGTTTGAATAATTTACGAAAGTGTAACCGACGGTCTTTCACAAATTACGATTATACAATGTCAGTAATACACTAAGTGAAAAATTGGAAGTTTTTAGATCTTTATCTAAGTGAGGCCTTAATGTTCAATTTTTTAACGAGCCTTAAAACGCCTTAAATAGAATTAATTACTTAACTCATGTTTAGAATCAAATCATCTTTCTAGAATATCTTTCTAGAAGTTCTTAGAGCCTTATCAGATAAGACTGTATATAGAATTCAACCATTTTTCCGTATCTATTAACCTCACAGCTGATACCCACTGCTATGTTTCTACTAATTCGACTATAGTTAATCGGCCAGTTAGGTATATTTTGTACATATAGAAAATAATTTTATATTCGGTGCATGCAATGTTTAGCGAATTTACATAGTTATATTATGATCTGTATGATTGAATGTTACGCAATAAAAATATGTTTCGTAATATCCTGTTTGAATCGACATTCCTTTTCCCACGATAATCGTAATGTTGTGTAAATCTAAAATTAAAATTATTAAGTGATTTTATACAATTTTTGTATAAAAGGTGAAGATAATTTTTTTTTAAATTTACAATTAAATCTTACATCTAAATCTTAACTCTACTCTCTAAAATTGAATCAGCGGAAGTTCACTGATTTTCAGTGACTCTCCTTTCAAGATTTCATTCAGTGAAAATCCACTGAGAATTCACTGATTTCCAGTAGATTTTTCTCTGATTAAAATCTTGAGAAAAGAGTCCCCGAGTAGAAATTTTGCCATGGTCCAGACCGGGAAGGCTCCGATCAGGGATGAACTACACGGCCCGATCGGGTCCAGATCTGGCAGCCCGACTTCCGATCGGGCCCCGGTCGGGCGCGGCGTTTCATCACCGATCGGGACCCTAATATGGCGATTTCTACTCGGGTCACTGAGAATCAGTGGAATCGGACTATGAATCAGTGTTTCACTAATTTTTCACTGATTCAAGTTTAAAGAGTACATATTAAAATTTTGCACTCAACAATGGAAAATAATTGAAAAAGTATAATTGTTTAGTGTAGAACTTCCTCGTATTTGTGTAGAGTAGGGTGGGTCGAAAAAAAAAAATTTAGGCATCAGACATTCTTCCCATGCGCAAAAGTAGCACATTGGGACCTTAAAAAAGTATTATTAATTTGAAGTCTATATATATATATATGTCTTGGATATGCGCGCTCGAAAAATATGTTTAAAAAATTTCTTGTTTGCAGGGATTTGCAATTTTTCTTCATTTCAAATTTTTTTTATGTTCAGGAAGGTGAGAAAAGT
>JAUESH010000039.1:10168972-10182833 GCA_032275165.1 Synergus magnus
TTTAGAATTTTCATATAAGTATTGAATCACATCTTGTTTATAGGAATATAACATATTTATCTACCCAGGATCTACGAGTTAGAAAAAAGAAATGGTTGATTTATTAAGAGAAGGATATGTAAATTTAAAATAAAATTTTTTTGAACTTTATATGTGCTTGGAATTTTTATTTCTTCTTCCAATCTCCACGTCAATTTTCGTGATTAATACAATAGATCAAACCACATTATAAAGGGCTATTTGAAAATTAAATTACATTTCCTAAGACATAATGCAATAACAATTTGTAATTTCTCGTATATCTACTCTCTCACTCATTAATAAATAAAATTCAGATAATATTGATTAACAGTATTCACGATTTTACAATCAGTCACAAAGTGACGGTTACAAAAATCATTTTATTTTGTTTTACATATTGATTTTATTTCTGCGACAGTAAGTTGGTTGCTATACTAGTCCAGGGTTGCAACTACATAATTAATTACATTTGTAATTACATTACTAGAGTAATTAATAATTACATAGAAAAATTGTACTTACTCAAAATAATTAATAATTACAATTTTTTCTTTGTAATTATTAATTATTTTGAGGATAATTACAATTTCTTTTATGTAATTAGTAATTGAAAATGGATAATTAACCATTTTTGCAACTCTTTATACTAATATAATATTCATCATAACAAAAAATTGTAGTCCTTATTCTATGAACCATTTGAAACTATAAGTATAAAATAAAAAATATTTCTTTGTAGGTCAATTGTGTAGGTTAAATAATAAAAAAGTGACGCAGCAGTAAATTTCCACCTGGTGTAGTAGTCTCCATAATTTGATTAGAACAGACCAAAACGATAAACAATAAATATTTTTCGCAATTTTAAACAATTCAGGAAAGCATCATCGACTCGGGGGCGATGTCGAGCACTTAACCGAAAAATCTCGACAGGATTGAAGAGCCGGGGGCGGAGGAAGTCTAATGAAAGGCACGCGCAGTCTGACGGCCTGGCGTGAGAATAAAATAATTAGCTGAGGCCGAGAGGTCGTCGAAGATCCTCTCGATGGGAGTGAGACCTTCTCGAGAGAGTGCGTGAGAGTATAAAATGGGGGTGAAAGTAAGAGAGAAAATAAAAGATTTCAAGAGAGAGGAAGACGAATAAGTGCATAAGAAAGGGGGAGAAGAGTTGAGATGGGCCTTATGCCTTATAGCTTATATCTTATACCTTATATACCTTGTGCCTTATACCCTCTACCTCATGGTCCATCGAAGATGAAGGAAGAAGAGGTAAAAGGAAAAGGTTCCTCGAGAAGAAAGAGAGAAGAAGGAAGAGGAGATGAGAGGATCGACTCGGCCAGGTGCGTCGTAAAGCCTTAGAATGATGCTCTAATAAATCCCACTGAAAAATTGCAGACCCTCGGGTGCTTGCCAAAGAGAAAAAGAGGGCAAGTCTCTCTCATCGACTCTTCTTCATCTCAAGATGCTGGGTTGAGGTCCAGGGGCACATTGGAATGTCCGCAGATCTAGACTTCTCGGAAGCAGGGCGTTTTGCAACCCTTTCACACCTTCGAGTCACTGCGTCCTTGGCAAAGATTGAAGACCTGAGGATGAGAGAAAGGGACCATTCATGGTCGAGAGAGGCCAAGTTACGTTTCGAACTCATTGATTATTTAATTCTCATTCTTTGAATCTGAATTGATCGAGATGTTTTTATAAAATACTTTATATTAAATATATTATATAAGTCGCGTAAACTGAATATATAATTTATGCGGTATTCCACATATAAATTAATATGTTTACTAAATCTGACAAACGCCAGAATAATGAATTACGAGACATCCTGTGAAAGCTTAAGTTGCTATGCGTACGTAGAATGGAGGTAGAAAGCAAAGAAAAAATATAATTCGGCATATCGGCGTATACGCGTGGCTATAAAGGTACTTTGGTACTTCAGTAATGGGCTGAACTGGCCGACAAAGGGTTTATTTAAATAACTCTGAAACCCATTCTGAAATCCGGAGACGTGCGAGCGATATTGCTTGGCACCGGTACCATGTTTTATTCTTTTCGTTTCTTTTTTTTTTCATACCCATATGCATTTTTTAAGACTTAATATGTACACAGAATTCGATTCGGTGAAGGCAAAAATCACCTCAGCAATTTATAATGAAAAAATAAGTTATGCCGTTTTCTGTTTGAAAATTTATGTCTTGTAAAACAATATTCGAACGCAAAATTAGCTTAGCTCCCAGAGAGAGAAGTGCACAATTGTAATTTATGGTAGCAATTGTATGGTTATAATTAACAACGATTAGTGTAATAGTTAGGAAGTTTTTATTGGATCTAGATTTTTAATTTGACGTATTTACATGTTATTATTATTGAATTATTCTCGTATTAATTTTTTTAAGTTTTTATGCCAATCTCAAATTTATTGAGTATTTAGCAGCTAAAATGAACGACGTCGGAAGGTTGCACGGCACACTGTACAGCAATGGTGCGTGTAATTTGCGACTTACCTCCAGGCTACTCAAGGGCAATAATCGTAAGGATACCTACTCACTAATTAACATAGTTGTATCTCACAAATCGTCAGTACCGCCCACGATCCTCTCATTTAATACATTTCGATATTTGATTAAATCTACTTAGTTTATAATCAATCCTTGTTTATATCGATCAAGATTATAACTTATCATAAACTTTAAAAAATATCGGGAAATTTACCTACAGGGATTATTATTACGGATTATTCCGCATTTATATTTGGGAAAATGATTTTCACCAACATTTTTGAGAATTTTCCTAAATCGTCTGAAAATGTACTAAAAATTTTGAGAAATTTTCCTAAAATTTAGGAAATTCAACAATACCTACAATTTTTTAATATAATTTTCCTAAATCTTTTGAAAATTTATTGGAAAAATGAGGAAATATTCCCTAAATCTTTGTGAATTAAAAAATGTAATCTTTAAATGACGTAATTTTTGGAAAATTTACAAAATGTGGTGTAATATTCCCCAAGAGAGTTTCGAAAATTGTCCCTACCAAATGTTTGAAAAAATTCCATAATTTTAGGGAAATTTTCAGAAGAAAATTGAACAGTGTAGAGACAAAAAAGTAAAAATACATTAAAACCAAAAAAAGGATTAAAAATTTTTGGATAGAAAATTTTATTTTCAAGAAGGTTGAGAGTAATTCTATTTTGAGTTCTATTGAAGCTTTCAAAAGTTCAAACGGTATCTGACTTTAATACCTTGAGAAGGAAACGATCATTTCTGAAGTTTAGAGATGAGTTGTGTGAAGCCGGTAGGATCGGAGGTCACTTTTGTCGGAAGATGTGCAGACAAGAATCCTTTGAAAGTGACGATGACAACCTTGGTTACTGATACACAGTAACTGTGGTGCATGACCTTGCAGACGATAATAATAAATAATAAAATATCTCCAAGATTCATTCTTCGAAAGGAGTTCAGGATTTTATGGCGGGTAAGAGAACCTCATCCTGTTGGAAATAAGAGAAAATATGATAAAAGGAATTTACAATAATGCGGACATATTTAAAAGTTTGTGCTCTGTACATGCAAATGTTACCGCATATGAAATAAAAAGTAATCATCTGCGATTTTGAATATCACGAAATCTTAAGAGGTGATTTCTTTCCTTCTTCTTTAATTGTTTTCACTTTTGGCTGTAATTACATGATTTTGAAAGTAAAAAGAAGCAAGAAATTAACAGTTTACGATCGGGGCAATCACAATTCGACCAAATCGTAACTAGAAACAAAAGATGCCGCCGCTTTGTAAAGAGCAAATGCATTTAAGTGCAGAAGCGTAAACCGTGAAACGTATTATGCAGCTAGGTACTCATAATGTGCTGGATTCATGTGCCGATAGTTTCAACGTCTAAACAATGGACCACATATCTTTCAGGCAATTATAAAACGTTGTTTTATATTATTGATCAAGATAAAGAGAAAGAGAGATAGAATTTAAATATTGTCTGAATTTTTTAAAACGTAAATGAAAATATTTTTTTGACAATAAGTGAGGAAAGTTTATACTCATTTCCTCTCGAGAGTAGAAGGCACCTTTGCCATTCGAGTGAAGAATATAAAACTGTTTGACGAAAGGAAAAAGTGGCCTCAAGAAGGGAACTGTTGTTAATAATGTATTGCCCTCTTGGGAATGCTGGAGTATTATATGAGAATGTGAACCTTTAAGAATACTACTTTTGCGGGTGGCGATGCAGCGATGGTTCCAAGAGATCTTACAAAGGGATCAAAGATCAAAACATATCTCACAGTGGAAGTTACGCGCAAACCAAGTGCCTATGTTACGTATTACGTATTACGTTAAGAGCTCGGCTACTGTGTTGTCAAGTATACAACTATAAAGTCTTCAATACTCTTTACTTATACTCATACTAACCATCTGCCGATCTTTTTCACTGGCGCCATATCAATATTTCCTTTCTGAAAAGGCAAAACAGTAGTTATTTAACTTTTTCGTTTTGCTCAAGAATTTCGAGAGGAGTCAAATCATTTTTTTTTTAATTTATGAACCTGCAGGGTGGTCACTGGTCGATCACATTTTCAAAAGAAAGACGTATTGCTTTACACAATTCAAAACTTCTTTTTAAATTCCTTAAAGAAATTTGAAATGTTTTGAAATAGTGGTGCAAAAAATCTATCTAAACTCACAATCGAATAAAAATACTAGTAAATCAATGCAGGAATTTAAAAAAGCAAAAGAAATTAAATTTAAAAAGGACCTTCCAACCCTCTTCTTTAGTTGTCTTACAAATCTTGAAATCCGTAAAATTTCGCTTTATTGAAACGTCTTTGTTCTAAGAGAAGACATTCTATTAGGCCTTTCCGCGTTTCGACAGTTGTTCACAAAATGAGCATTTTACACAGGAACGGTCCATTCCAAAAATCCGGTACGTCTCATAATTTAAGTAAAATTTTGCGATAAGTTCTCGCCGCCGCGAAGTTCGAGCCACCGCGGCCCCTTTGAAGGAATTAGTCTTATTGGGCACAAAATTGGAACAGAGGCCCCCTGACCTCCCGTAGGCCTCATAGGCCGCCCATAAGGCCCGTCAGGGCCCGTTCCGTAACATAACGAGCTGAATTATGTTCATGCTGCAGCCGCGCATAGTTTGCGAACCCACGCGGCCCCCACACGTAGACCTGTTTCTTTTTTTCTTTTTTTTCTCTCTCTTCCGAATAGAATTGAGGAAACACACCCCCGATTCGATGCTCGACTTGTGATCGATGGACTTCTTAAAAACCATACCATACGAATGAGAGAAAAATTAACGCCGTTTAACATTTAACGCCTTTTTAAAGCCTCTTTAAACACCGCTTGTGGGAAAACCTCTGTTTTATAGGCCATGGAAATTTCAAAGAGCCTAATTTATTACGTGTCGAATTTTCAAGAAATCGACACGTAAATAATCGACCCGAACAACTGTCTCACGAAAAATCTCTTTTCGCAGCAGGTTCTTAAATATTTTCCGAATGATCGTTCAGTCTTTTATTTATTTCAATAAAAAAGTTCCCATTTTTTTTTTATTTCTAAAGAATGATGGACAATGCTTCCGATGAAAGGAAATTCAATTATTTTTTAAGTTTTTTATTTTTCCTTTTCCCAGCTGTTAATAAAGTAATGATTCAAAAATCAATTTGAGGAAGGTCAATGTTTGTGGTTTTTAAACTTGAAAGGATGAATCTCCTCTCGTCTCTGGTAAAAAAAAACAAACTTGATAAAAGGGTTGACAATGAGGTCTCTTTCAAAACTGAAACCTGCCTCTTCTTTTCATATCATCCATTCACTTATTTATTAAGGACACCTGCAAAAGCACACTTCCGAAAGCAAAGAAGTCATTTTACAATTAGTGCATGGAACGAAGGATGTTATTCTCAACAAGGAAGTGTTGCAAAGTCGTTTTAGTTCCATGTTCTTGTCAGGTACTTGCCTGGATAGCCGAGACAAAGCAGGTCTCAATATTTCGGTCCTCCTGTATTTTTCTATGACATCGACCGCGTCAGGCTCAGTTAGTCAAATAAGCGTGACTACCGGCGGATTCTAAAATCTACAGAAGCTAAAAGTCCCACATGATTGGTTGGCAAGAAGTGAAAGTCACGTAACCATTTACTCAAGTCAAAAAAATCGTTTAAATTTCGAGATGTGTTACGCTATAATCTGGAAAGAATTAGTTAGATTTTCTGTTTTCACTACTTTTTCAGCGCATAAAGAAAATATCAATTTTCTGTCCTAAGCAAATAATTACATTTATTTTAAATCCTTTTAAAGCAATATTTCACTTTTTTTTTTATGAATTAGTATAATTTTTCCCGGCTTGAGAGAGAGACTAAAACTTTATTAGAAATAACTGTTTATTTCCAGGGGAATTTAATTTTCGTTGAATTCATCATTCTGTGGCAGACACTATTGTGCTCTTAATGAATTGATGATAATTATAACCCGAACTCAAGAACTCCCATGAATCAAAAGGTACCGGTAACCGATCTTTTCTTTGATGCCTTATTAATTTGTATTTGCCTGTTATACGACAACGAATAAATTTTCTACTCTGTTATTAAAAATTCTTGAGGAAATTAATAATTTCTAAACAGACTACTATTTCATCTATCAAAAGCGATGAACTTACGACGAACTGTAAACTTATGGCTAATCGGACAAAAAAGTCTTAATTCAAAAATTTAAACAAAATACAGAAACTTAAAAACATATGTCAAAATCAAGCAATTTTTTTTAACTAATAGATTAATCGACCAAGAATAGTAATTAATAAATATACATATATTTCTTGGTTTGAGGAATACTATTTTGACTTACAGAAGCGAAGTATTTAAATCTACTTTTGTCCCCTTTCATCGTCTTATATCCAAGCCGTAAGGTCGTATCCGCGCCCACTAAACGGTCACATTAAAAATTCTAATAGGCTGCGGCAGTATACACCCTGGTTCTCACCTGGTTTAACATAACAACGACACCGAAGCCGCCATTACTCAAAACTGGCTCCGCTCTCGAAAATCCCGACATGGAAGAACCTCTCCTGGATATTCCCTATATATACATATAAAAATACATATATGTATAATAATAATATGTATATAGAATGCCCAATGCCGTGTGAGGTCGCCGCCTTAAGGCTCCTTTGACATCGACTGATGCCCGGATATCAGTCATCAAGATTTATAGGGACTTAGACTAATTGCCGCTTTTAATAGAAATTTCGAGGGTTGCTCGCCTTTTTTTATAAACGCACTTCTTCGAATCCTAGAAACCCAAATGTCGTTTACCCGCCACTTAGGAAAGTGAAAAAAACGGATTTCTTGGACCCAAAAAGTAAAAGGATTAGAACGAGAAGAATTTCTTACTCAAATTTTCTTGATTGATTGTATAATTTATGTTGTTAGATTAAAAATGATGAAGGTCGTTATTATATATCTACTATGTATACTTTTTCAGACGGGAATAATTACTACTGTAAAAATTCAATTAATTTTTCTGAACATTTTAGATGAAAATTACATTTCTAAAGAGAATAAGAATTGAATTATATGTTAAATTGATATTTAAAAAATAACTATGACTACTATACCTTTGAATATATTATTATATATTTATAATAGATCGTGAATATTTCAAAATATTTCCGAAGCGGGAGTTAATTATATAAAACCTTCACGCTTGAAGGTCCTTTGTGTGGTTCCTATTGATACTCAGAAAAAAATAAATTAAAAGAAAGGAACGAAGCTGTCGGGTTACGTCGATTTATTTTGTATTAAAATTAGATATTCCGTAATTTTCGGCAAAGCCCGCCGTCGAAGCCGCGTGCCGAAGAACTACCGGGACCCTCATTAGACTTTTAAATGCTCCAAATATCTTCCTGATTGCCTTATTGAACCGAATGAATACGTCCTTTGCATAACTTTGGGTCCGGACTATATTCATTGGTAAAAGAAGAAGAAAACAGCGAAGAAGAAAGAAGTTTTGAAATGCTGCTGGAAGCCCAAGAAATTATGCGGAATCTTCTATTTGGACCGACCTTTTTTTCAGGCATAGATTAATTTTCAATTTTTAAAATAAATATTATTCTCAGACCACGGAGCCTTTATATTAATGGTTTTTTCATATCATATCCACATTTAGGACTCAAAAATAAGGTCGCGAAAATAAGGAACAAGTACAGGACCCAAAAAAAAAGACAAACTTCATAATCTTCTAAAAGCGAGACAGAAGAACCTAAATATTGACTTAATAGCATTTCGTCGAGGTCTTCAGAAAAATTGTCTGGTAGTAATTGCCATGGAAATTGTAAATCAGCTTCAAAACAAGAAATCCATCATTATCGTTGAGTAAAAGCAAATAATGAGACCTTGAATTCTGCCGGTAGCCCCGCATTTTGGCCATATTGGAACACCACGGGCACTGGCAACCCCCCTAGGAGCGTGATAATCTGTGCTAGCTGATCCGTATCGAAACTGGAAGCTTGACAATGATCAGTACTGCTGAGGCACTCCGGGCACCAGTCGTCACTCAGGACCTGGACCAGCTCAATATTTTTGTAACCAGGCCCTGGAGGTCTCATTGTCACTCGTGTAACACTCTATCGTCTCAGAATTTTGCCTGTGGGGTTCCAAGATCTCAGTCTGAACAAGAAGTTCTTTAAAAGTCTAGACTAGACACTAGATCTAGAATCTTGTCTACAATACTGGTCAAAAGTTGAAGAGACAATTTCAAAGTTTGAATTTCATATGTAAAAATAAAAATAAAAAAATAGAATAATTCAGGATCAGAAATTTTGTACAGTACGACACATTTTGTGTATCATATGCGAATATTTTTCTCATTTATCATTTTTTTAGATCAAGTTCATGGATTTGAATCGAAAAATTAAAATGAAGTGAAAAAAATCATACAAAGGTTGATTAAATTACAAAATCAATCAAACGGGGCTATTTGTAAGTTTTGTGCAAAGTTACTGTGACTTTTACGAAACTTAGTAAAAAAAAAAAGTGGAACTTGGAGAAACTTTTGACCGTTAGTGTGAATTCTGAATTTCCAGAAGTTCAGGAGGACCTCCCATGGCTCTTCTACCATTTGCCTCCAAGTTTCGACCACGTTCTTCTCGCTACCGTGCGCCAGGAAGATTTACAACTGCGCCCAAAGAACTTCATAGGACCCCCGTAAAATTTATAAGTCCCATCATACTCCCATTATGATTTTGCTCTCGCACAGTGCGAGCCGTTGTAAATAATCGAAAGGTTGGAACACTATGTCGTAACAAGGTTTTCCACGCGAAGGCATCCTCGACTTTTGAACATTTTGGGTTCAGTACCTTGTTTAAGTATATAGTGAGGATGCTGAAGCGAGGTCGAACATTTGTCTCGGAGTCGCTTTTCCTCAGTTGAAGACATCATCGACCTGGAATTGTCTCGCAGATGGTTTACAACTTTACACTTTAGGGAGTTAGGTATGTTCCTATTGTGAAGAAAATTGCTCGTTTGGATCTTCGAAGACTGTTTCCTGTTCTTTACTTTGAGGTCTTTGAATCTTAGTTCAGTAGAGTCGTAATTTACTGGTAATTGGTCATGAATGGTGAAAATTCTATTAGATTTAAACACCAGTTTTAAACCTTTCGGAAAAATATTTGATCCTTATGACTTGGATATTTTGACCTAAATTTTGTAATTAGAAGTTACATTCTATCAAGATTATTAATCTAAAAGGCATAAATTCTAAAGTTCATGATAGTTGGGAATTTTCGGAAAGTAAGACAATGGGGGTTCAAAAAAAGAGGATAAAGCAGGACAATCAGCTTTAGAAAAACGATGACAATGTAGGACGACACTAAACATTGAAATTTTGTTATTCTTTATACAGAACTTCCTTGACTATTTTTATAACTATAGATCATTGAACATATTAAGCCTCAAAATACTTTTAAAACATTAAATTATACATTTTCTAACAATTTTTTTCTATGTATGATTGTATATGTATATTAATATGTGATTGTAAAGTAGAAAAGTCATTAGGTGTCCCAAACAATGTTTTTTCTATTAAAAACAACATAAACATAGAATAACATAGATTTTCAACGAAAAGAATTAAAATATGCTTTTTGCGAAAACCCGAACAGAAATCCGGACAAAGTCAAAAATCCTACAGGACAAAAGTCGCATAGCAAAAAAGAGGACATGTGCCGATAAATCCGGACAGATGGTCACCCTAATGATAGTGTTTTCAAATTTAAAAAAAAAATAATTTAACGAGATTGTTTTGATCTTGCTCGACATCTCGAGAGTCTTATCATGGCTAAAAGGCTACCTCTGTCAAGACAAGATCAATATTTTTTCTTGACAGTTGAGAAAAAATATCAATCTTGTTTTTTTCTTGTCAAATCTCGCTCGAATGCATCACTATCTATAATTTTCTTTTCAATTTTGCACAGCATACGTTATCAGCAGCATCGAACTCACTAAATCCATCACATATGCACTTCGTACTCTACTCGACTATAAAAATAAAAATTGCTTATACTTATAGTTATACCACATTGGTATCAGAACAGGCACACGTTCTGAAGGCGGATCCGTGGGCAGAGACGCCCATTATGAAGCTCTTGGTTACCAACCACGTGGTAGGGCGTAGCCAATGATGGGTCCCCTCATACACTTTTCAGTCCCAACAATCAGCCCCCTTGTGTCCCCAGTCGTACCCCCTGGTCTTACCAACAGAGACACAGGAAGAAGAAGGACCAGGCGTCCTCACTGACACGTTATTGCCGCGGAACTCTTCGCAACGAAAGCCACGCGAGCTTTCGTTTTCTTGTTTTTATTTATTTTTTTTTTCAAAACACCACCGTCAACGTCGCCAAGACGTCCTCCTGATTCAGTAGTCGACCACGAGAAACCTGCCTCGAAGCCATCTCCTACCAAGGTTCAAAGTCTCCCCCCTCTTACCCCCTTTAAGCCCCTACCCTTTGTTTTTACTTTTTTTGCGAGGGCTTTTCATATTTTTTTTTTTTTGGAGTACCAAGTGTTCGTGCAAGTGCAGTTTTCCATGATTTTATATTGATGAAAATTCTGCATTGGCTTTGTTTTATGGATTTTTGAGAGTGAGTGTGAGTTTAACGCTGAAATTGGATTAAAACCAGGATTAAAAGGAAGATGGACGTTACGAGCGGCATGAGACCGATTTTTGGTGGATACCCTTTTCAAGGTCGGTTTAACAGGAATTATTATTTGTTATTTTATACGAGCTTCTTTACAAATTATTTTTAAGACATCCCGAAACTCATTTTCTTGAAATGCTTGCTACATAAAAAAAGAATCATTGACAAAAGTGAATTCCAGTGTAAAACTACAGGAATGTGAATAAATATGGAATATAAATATCAGTATACTGATTTCCAGTGAAATTCCCCAAATTCCAATTAAGAGAACGGAAAAGAATTTTTTGCATAAGATACATCGGGAGAAAATAATATTGAAATGAATGAAATTACGAATCTTTTATGTTCTTATAGATATGTTTGATTAAGGATTTTGATTAACTGTCACCTACTCATGCATGACAGTAATTGTATTATAGTGACCTAAGAACGGCTTCTACATTATTCAACTGGTTTTTGTGAACCGCGACCATCCTTTATTATTAGACCGTCAATTAAACCTATCGACTACTGCTATTAAGGCAGTCCCAATCGATTATACGCTTGCTATTTGATAAATTAAGTCTCAACGAAGTGAACGAGCATGAGTTAGCTATAAATTAGGCTGCATCGCATTTATAATAACATTTAATCACTAACGTTTATATTATCTCTACCATCAAACAATTACAAATTGCACATTATAAATAACGAATTTATAATCCCTGAATAATAATTATCAATTACAAAATTTTAAAATCTGTTACATTTTTCTTGTTAATCGCAATGTGAGACGCAAAAATATTATATCCATTAATTAATGTCTATCGCATGATAGTTTTTATTCTCTTCTTATGGTGGAATTTTCATGGCGTGTGATAGCTACGCTCAATTATATTTATTAACATTTATTTATCTAGGAGATGAGTCGCAGGTGGAAGTCGTAAACGTAAATGCTTGAGCGACGATTCAAAAAACAGCGGCAGTGATTGAGCTTGAAATTAGCGCGGGGATCCCCGACTAAAAACGTGAAATCAGATAACAGGACGAGAGACCGCGGACTCTCGGCGCTGGAATCACCCGAAAAAAAGGCATAAGAGGCGTAAAATTGGTGGATTTATGCTCGCGGGTAGGCGTGTTGTAGTCGTTTCCCGAACTAACGAGTATAAAGTCCGATCATTAGTCGAATTAGCCGCCCTTCGTACGTGGCACTGCTACCTGTATCATCGACCTGTACATACCCGTCGACATAATTACTGTATTTATGCATTATGTACGCCTTCGGTGGATATCCTTGCACCAGTCCCGAAAAAACATTGTCATTACTGTAATCTCCCTTCCAAAAGTTGCACGAATTTCAAAAACAGTTTTTTAAATAATTATAAATTCATTTTCCTTGATTACCTGCATTTTCTAGAGATTTATTCAGTTATTCTTTCTGGAACCAGTTTTGCTATAATTGGGATGGTACTGTAAATAGTTTGACGCGGTATAATTTATTAAGAATAATGCAAAATTAATAAATTGAATAAACTGAATTAATTTTTTCTTTCAGGTCAGGGTCGCATGAATCAACTCGGTGGGGTATTTATTAATGGACGACCACTTCCGAATCATATTCGCCGGCAAATTGTCGAAATGGCAGCAAACGGAGTCAGACCTTGTGTAATATCGAGACAACTTCGAGTTTCTCACGGATGTGTGTCAAAAATTTTGAATCGATATCAAGAAACGGGTTCGATTAAGCCGGGAGTGATCGGCGGCAGTAAACCGCGCGTCGCGACGCCGGAAGTCGAGGCAAGAATCGAGGAACTCAAGAGGGAAAACCCTGGAGTATTTTCCTGGGAAATTAGGGAAACGCTGATGAAGGTAAGAATATGTTCAATTTTATTACTTATATATAGTTCTTGTTGTTGGTTTTTAAAGATTTTACATCAGGAAATAAATGTTGAATATAATAGGAGTACATGTAACAATGTTGCAAAACGTCTCTGGTGAGAACTCTTGAGGAGTCAATCAATCCTAGCCAGACGCAGAGAGTTTAATTACCTCTGGAAAAGATATCTTTTACAGAAGACAATCAGTAAACTTCGTTACTTTCACTAACGCAAATAACTGTTATGGACGTCCCATGATTGCTTCATTAATTTCCCATGACAACTCTCAATCTTATAATCCCCCTCGGAACATTAGCTAATATAGTAATGACTAATAATCTCTGCAACAAAGTAGTACGCTCAACAAATTGCTCTGCATTATAGACTTTATTCGAAAATGATAATTGACCTCTTACAAAGCTAGAAATCTGGTTATGAAATCTTTCTAATATGTATTTTGACGAATATATATTAGGACCTATATTTCCAGAAAAATTCAGAACTCTCTTAATTTTAATAGTTGGAATAATTCCCCCATAGACATTGGAAAAATTTCCTACATTTTCGAAGAATTTATCAATCTCCTATAACTTTCTGGATGAATTTCCTAACTTTTCGGAAAATTGGCCAATATTCATGGAAAAATTCCAATCTTGTTCGGAAAATTTAATTTCCCCATAAACATTGAAAATATTTCCTAATTTTGCGGAGATTTAGTCATTGTCCGAAACTTCTGGATAAATTTCCTAACTTTTCGGAAAATTTGCCAATATTTATGGAACAATTTCAAT
>JAUESH010000039.1:10187455-10201539 GCA_032275165.1 Synergus magnus
GGGTGAAGTTTATAGGGATAGGGAGGTAAAGGGGGACCACGGCAGGACCCATTAGGCTAATCCCTCGTCGGCGGCCCAAGCCAAAGGAAGGGAATAAGGAGGAATAAGAAAGCCACAGGCTACGTGTCATTCCTGCTCGCTCGCCGACACCTATACCCGAGCCTATACCTAACCGACACCTTCACTATAGCTCACTACGACTTTACTTCTCCCAGAGGTGCTCGCTATCGCTATCATTTTCTCAAATTTACTCCCCTCTTTGTCTCGAGATGTGGATCTTAATTTCACACTTGATTCATGTCATGAACGGTTGCTACTTGTGAGTAAGTTGAAGAAAATTGCTTACTGGTGTTGAGGTAGATCAGGTGATGCATTGTGCTTTTGTTTTATGGCAATTAGAAGTTATGTGATATTTCGCAAGAAACGATCTTTGGGATAAAAAGTGGGATACTGTCTCTAGAATCTCTAGATGGTAAGACATCATTAACAGATGTGCAGATGAAAGCATATACATATAGAGGATTGTAATCATTGAATCAGATTATAGTATATATTGTCGAGGATTTCATGTTATAAAAATAGTTATACCATGAATGCAACATTTACAAATTGTATGAAGTAATTGTTGCATCATATAAATGAGATTCTGATTAACGGATGATTCCTGATGAATCTGATGATAGATAATCATATGTTACTTATAGATAGTATTTTATTTGGATACAATCTATATAGATGTTTCATGTAACAATAATGTATCGTTTAAAGATGTAATATGTAATACCATCTATAAATGGTACTATAGCAACCTTAAACATTTTTCTGATAATCATTCTTTATTGGATGGTAAATAATGATGGTACCATGAAACAGCAATTGAATTTAACATAATATGAAGGTAAACGGTGATATCCACATTGTTATTACAGACCACTATATCTACTATTTCTGTCTCAATTATACAATTAAAAATCAGTAACTCGTAATCGATAAACGATGTGGATACAAAAGTTATTATTTCCAAATATTTGTACAAATTTCGAGATGTTTGGTAATGGAGTAAGAATCTATTGTAGTGAAGCTAGGTGGAGTGTTTACATAGATATGGGGTCAATGATTGAGAACCACTGTGGACGTGTGGCAGGCGGTTCGTTTGATCTCCGCGGGACTCTCGCGGGGCCCCCATGGGCCCCACGGACCCCGGAGCCCTCTCTCTCGACTCTCATGGCTCTCTTGACTCTTTCCTCACATTCTCGTCGGTCCACGATCGAGCGACTCTCAGCACAGCATCCGTTTCTGAACCGCCTTTAGGATTCCGCACGACAAACCAGTATATACGCCGACACATTCCTCTCTCGTGTCCACGAGACAGTTTACAAGATAGAAACGGACGCTTTACACGAGTAGCCGTCGCGCTATCGACGACTCGACAAATAATTCATCTCGCCACTACATCCAAACAATTATTAATGATCCGTTTATTAACCACTGTTCTTCTTATCTCACGTGTAGTCATCTTCTTATCTCACTAGATCATTTCTCTAATTGAAGTTACTCATTCCGAGATAGAGGTGAAGATACAAATTGATTTGATAGACTTGGAGAAAATATTGGATAAAAAAATAAACTGCCAAGCTTTCGTTTTTATTTCGAAATCTGATAGTGTCATTAGGAATTTTTAATATTCATTTGTGAAGAAGGAGATGGCTCTAAAGCATCGCAATCAAAAAAGTTAATCGGTCTCATTTATTGCGTCAGAGCTCAGAAAGTCAGAGGAAATAAGGGACAGCAAGGATAATGCTTGCACCTTAAGATATTGACACTCCTGTAATCCGTTTGTCGGACGTGTGGGCAACTCAAGCTAATCCTCCAGCTCACGCCCACCGGAGATTAAAATCCCGCAGTCGTTCTTTGCCGGTTCTTTCGCTCACTCAGATAAATATACTAACTGAACACGACCAAACGAAAATCTCGAGCAAAGGCGTTCACTTGTGAGACTAGCTCACGTGTGAGTGAACGCACGTCAAACTCCGTCGGTAGGAACTCGGAGGTTAAAAGCTCTTGATGCCCTCAGACGTCGGATTCACCAACCGAATTTTTTTTCTTTCTTTCTTTCCCATCGCGTAATATTACGGGACGCCTTTTCGTTCGACCGACAAGAGAGAGCGAATCTCCGAATTGCCTCGTGTCCTTAAAACTTGATTTGCAGAAGTCATCTTCTGCTAATTTCATTAGTGAAGCTGGTGGTCAGAGCTGCCTTTGATGATTTTTGTGGAATTCGGAATTAGGAGGAATTTTCGGTATTTTAGAGTAAGGGAGAGATTGAAAAGAGTGAAGGTTAATGAAGAGGAGGAATTAATGAGGATATAGGAGGAAATGATGATGAGGAACGGGAGAATAGGGTTGAAGTATAAAATAGAGGAAAGAGAAATAGTATAAGACAAAAGTGTATGACAATATCATTAATTCAAAGTTTATAATAGAGTTTCACGACGGGCCATTCACTCTGAAATCAGAAGAATCTTGACAAAGGATTTCAATTGATTTCAATTGATTTCAGACGATTTCAAATGATTTCAAGACTAATATCTATAAGTTTATCAGATTCCCACTGACTTCCTGCTAAATACAACAGATTCCTCTTTTGCATCATGTTGATTCTCAGATTTCATGAAAACTACACTGATTGCAACCGCCGAAGACTGACTTGCGCAGGAAATATTTTCACAACCGAAGCTTCTGTTCGAACCTCGATTCCTTTTGACTCCACTTGATTACGCTCTGACTCCTTCGAATTCCTTTCTTAAATTTTCTGATTCGCTTCTTAAATTCACAGATTAAACATACAGATTCCCTGTATAAAGTGAGTTACCTAGACGATTTCATTTTAGCATGACTTAAAACCCAGATTTCATTGATTCCTTTTTAGATTAAAGTTATTACTAACAATAAAATTTTGTTTGATTCTTTAAGACTTCACATTTTTTGTTCATTATTACTCTGGATTCCTCCTTGATTTCAAACGTTAAAAGTGACTGATTCGAGAGTGAATGGCCCCTCGGAGTTTCAGGAAAACTAGCAAATAATTTTAAGCGCAACATAATCATCATACGTTGTGTGAATTAGTGAACAGTGTCTCAGAACCAAGGTTGTCATCATATACTCTTAGGTGGCAGACCTTCTTGCCTTCCTTTCCAGAGCTTTCCGCGTGTCGAATCGTCGGTTCAGAAATCTGAATGGTGGAAAAGGTGCCGCACCTCGAAGGTTATAAATCTAGCCTTGGGCCCTCGAAGGGGCCCCATGCTCTCGTCTCCACTTGGGGGTCTAAGCGTGTGAGGTCTGCCTAAATGGTAACAAATGCTACTCCGGATGGGCAACAATGCTTGGCGGTCTGGTTGACATCGGAACCCAGTGTGTCGTCCTGTCAACGCCCGGTGAGCAATGACAGCGATCGTTTCCATCAAAAAGGCCACCTCAGTCTTTCCTCTGATCTATAGCTCTTTTTTCTATAGCTCTCTAATCTATACTTTACAGTTGCACCCGAAATGGACCCAACAATGCCAAAAACATCGAAATGCCCCAAATGGAGGCATGCAAGCACTTGTGGTCATTGTCGCCTGTCACTGCCCACCTCCATTATATTTGATCAAATCCATATATACGCCATTAAGAGCGTCGATGGTGGTCCAGGATTGGCCACACCCGGACGTGACATGCCTCTCGGGATGATGTCGATCGTCCGACGACCGACTCTCTTTCATTTCGTTCGTCGTAACTGTTTCGCTGTCACGTAATTCGTAATTCCTACACGTTCTGACGCATTATAATCTTCACGAGCGCATAATTCTTTCGGATATTAGCAACAGCCAATCCAAAACGGGGAAATGACGGATTGCGTAATGCCTACTTTGAAATCGCTTTGAGCAGAAGGCTTTGTTTAAAGAGAACAATAAGCGAAACACTTCGGTTCCTCACGGTCAGCTAAACTCATTTTGTTCAGGGAAATCGTTTGTTTTGTGATTTGAGTGTAACGCACTTGGCCCTACTAATGAAATATGAGTTCAAAGATTAGGATTTTAAAAAATTTTCGTTAAGAAAAGATTACTTAATTTCATTCTGCTTGTTACGTTTCACAGTCTCAGTTAGTTTCATGTATCAATCATAGAGTCTCTGCAACTTATGTATCTACTTTACCGACTTGAATTTATAGTCTATATATAAGCAGAATTTTCCAATATGGCGAAATTAAAACGGTTCAACTAAAAAACGTGCTTGTGTTCTCATTCTCCATCCCGAGTATAATCTGTGCAATATAAGCCACCCCGAGTAGAAATTTTGCCGTGGCCCAGACCGGGCCCAGACCGGGGCGGCCCAGATCGGGGATGAAACACACGGTCCGACTGGGTCCAGATCTGGCAGCCCGATTTCCGATCGGGCCCCGGTCGGGCGCGGCGTTTCATCACCGATCGGGGCCCTAATATGGCGATTTCTACCCGGGACAAGGCCTCGAAAACACTGCTTAATAAAAACAAAGTTGAAAACTAACTGGTAGAATTAATTCACCCTTCTTGTGTAATGGTTGAACACGTAATTAGCAATTTCACTCTGATATAATCATTCCAAGTGTGGAAGCGACGATTAAATCGGCTCCTAAGAACATGCCAGAAGGAGTGACGAAAGCTTGCCCTCGAAAAATTTCATTGTAACATTGTATTTATGAATTCAAATTTAAATTATGAATGATTATTTTGGAAAAGCAAAAATAAAATTGCAGTACTGGCCGAGTTAATGTGCCTTGAAAAATCTTGCGAGTCCCAAAACTCCGAGAAGATGAAACAATAGCGGAACGAGGCTGCACGCTCGATAATCTATAAAGCATTTCATCAAGTGCCGCCCTCCTGTCTTGGGGCCCGAGCGTTCTCTCATTACAAGTTCAACATATGAGGCCTCTAAACGATCGAAAGCGATTTTTTTTCGCGCGTTGAACTCGCGATGGTGAAAGAGTATAGAGCGAGATGGAATGAGAATTCAAAGAAAGAGGAAGAGTGTGCCCACTCGAGATGGGCCCGACTGGCCCCGAAAGAGTAAGAGGGCGCGCGGTGGAATGCCGACTTGGATCGGGACCGAAGGTCCCCCTACACGAGAGACACACCTGGTCCCATCGTTGAACCGTGTAGGGCCCTGAAAGTCCCAAATGAGTGAGAATGAGTGGGGGGAGACCGGATGTAAGAGTGAGAGGTCACACCTCCACTGATCAGCCTCCTAATTGCGATAATTGATAATTATCGTCGACCAAGCCCCGTCGGCCATCAAACTCACCAATTGGCTCTTTGAATCTTTATTACCCCTTTTCTTCCGACTGACGAGCCGAAAAAATATCGCCACATTTTAAGCGATTAAATTATGAGGCCCCGCGGCTTTTACGATGATATGATTTTGTGGGGTTGCAACTTGAAAGGAATAAAGATCATTTTGACAGAGAATATTGCCGAAAATACATGAAAACTCCCTATTTAATTCCACATTAGTCCAGAGGAAGACTCCCACGCTCATCAAATAGAACTGTCCTATTAACGTCAGTTGGTCCCTTTTCCTTTCGTTTGTAATGCTGACTTTTTGACAAATGTCTCCGAAAAGTCGATCTAATTCTAGGTTTTAAAGGTAGGACGAATGTCCTTGGCAGGAAAGGAGCTGAGGCCACTGAATGTATTATATCGAAACACTCAAATACAAATCTTGGCCTCCAATCGTATCTATTTCTCTTCTGATCTGACAATAGGGAAGAAACCGCACGAAGGGACATATTGTGAGGAACGCTGCGGGCAGCATGTCAGGTCGTACTGTGCTCGTAAGGAAAACAGGAAAACATTAGATTCCTTTGGAAGATGCCGCTTGGACCTCGGAAAAGACGGGAGAAGAAAAGTCGATCTGATCTGGTCAGGAGCATCGCTCTTTTTAATGGAAGAAAAGAAAAAAGAAGAACGAGTAAGGAATGAGCTATCCCACGCCAAACGTGAAACGAGCAGTCGTAAAATCGTAAATGGTAAACAGCTAAACAGTTCTGTCAAAGAGACCGATACATATATTATATGAGTCTGACCTCTCTTGCGGAAAAGATAAATTCACCTTCGGTATTGACTGTTGGTAACAATCAGATCAATGGCCAGTGGTCATCGACAAGTTTTTCCCACGAGGAAGTCAAGGAGCTTGCGGATGTTGTGGTCATTCGTTCAAAAGAGGAAACATGCTTAAATTGCACTTCCGTAAGGAAAACTTCCGTCCAAATAGATGTAATTGCCATTGTCGAAGACCCAAACATCTTTGATGTGAAATTGTCGGGGGTGTCAATAAAAGTCTATTCAAACTTGCGTGGGACACTTTTTACAAAGGGGGAATTTCCAGCTAATGAAATTCCCCTAAAAAATTCCAATTTTCTGATGCTATCCGCAAGTATCTTCTGCATCTTTGAGAAGAAAGAAAGAAAAGTCCGTCTTAAATTTGAATTTATAATTTTAGAAAGTGAATGACCACATTCTTCAAGAAAAGTGTTTCGAGATTCTAAACCAGTTCGACAAGTTTAGAATAATTAAATTTTATTCTGGATGAGTATTAAAAATAGAAAAGTTATTTTGTGCAAAAGTCTCGCTATTAATTTTATTCATCATTTTCCTCATCCAAAGAAGCCTTGATTATTCAACCCACATAAAAAAATGTGTAGTAGAAATCTTATGTCGTCAAATCCCAGACTAATAAATTCCATAGGAAGATTTGAAATGACCCTAATAAATAAAAGAAGGACAGAATAAGGATTACGCGTCGTTTTAGGGAAAGAAATCCTATTTTCCTTTATGTGGCATCTTTGAATGACAGGAAGAGTGTCGAGAGTATGACAGGTGCATATTCAGCGTAGGTGCATTATTGTACCGCTTTAGGCGTGTTGTGAAATATTGCCAAACATATTTCGGCGTCCTGTGTCGACGCTTTTCGAAGGAGTCGAAAGGTGACAAGAATTTAAAGGGGCCTCCAGCTTTATTGAAGATGCAACTTGTCTCCGAGTCATTCTTCCATTCTTTTGATTGTCATCCGAGCAATGTGAACACCCTCAAAGGGACCGCTTCGAAAACTTTTCAAAGATTTTTTTCTCTAATGAATAGGAAGCCCCTTTTGCTTTGTCTTTATAATTATTATCGTTGTCATTATCGCTCTCTTAAGTGAAATGTACACGTCTTCTACAAACTGAATATTTTAAGTTGGCTCTGAATACTGAATATTGAACAAACTATTTCGTACTAGCATTATTATACTAAATTTGTAAGAGTTACCAATTTAAATTCTGAAATAAAATTTTAAGCAGTTTAAATTTTTCCTTGAAACGTTCTCTGGTGTTACGGAAACAAATTTAAAAAAGGTAAATGAATGAGTAATTCAGGCACTGAGGGAGCAGCATGAGTTTATCGTGATATGATTTATTCATGATATAAAGCTGCGAATGCTCTATAATTTTCGATGATCACTGTAATGTTTGAAAATCATTCTAATGAGGAGACTTGCGTTATCAAGGACGAATTGTCTTTTACCATCTGATTATTTATTTATAGAATCTTCGTTAAGAAAAAACAAATTTCTTCAATTTATATTTCCTTCATGCAACTCTTCCAAGCAAATAATTTTGCATAAGTAATAAGTGCACAATCAGCAAATCGACCACACCCAGCTTTACGAAGAAGTAATCAATGGACAATCCCTCATTCATAAAATCAGTCAGAGTGGATAATATACTCAAAATAAGAGTTCTTTTTTCCACAAAAGACCTTTTTTACTCGCAAGATCAAACGAACCCCGAAATCTGTTTTCACGAAATAGTCCCTGAATGAACAAGCCTTTTGTGGCTAAAAGGGCATTGCTAAATACTTGTGTACGTAAAAAATCGCGTTACTGTCCAGAGGAAGGAATTATCCCACTATTATCACATTGTTGGCGCTGTCGATTCGCCAACAAACGGGAAAAAGACTCCTCATCACGCAGTTGAATTTCAAAACAGGATTTTCCTACGTAATTCATGAAAAACCTTGCGCGTGCAGAAAAAATCCTATGGAGCAACGAAATAGTAATATAAGAATATGTTCCCACATTTTTTACTCTTTAACTTCAATAAGCTGCGTTCATTCGTCAGCTTTGTTCGTTTTATCGCATTCGAGCGTGCTTCTAATACGTCCGCATGCATTCGCATTTCGCGCGAAATGGGTTCCGTGTATGTGCCACGGTCATTATAAGGTTCCATAAAGTCCTCGTAAAATGCAGCCACCATCTTGCATCCGACAGCCATTTTGTCGGAGATTTCATACGATTGATGTATTTTAACGATCCAAACCCTCGACCATACGCCATACAGTAATTTCAAAAAGAAAGCTCATTTTCCTCCTCGCACAACCGAGAAGACATTATCACGCTTTAGCACCTTTTTATGCCACACGAATTGCACGAAATTAATTTTTTATAGTTCATTCTCTAATGAGAAAAGTAGCAACTCTTATCATATCAATTAACAAATTTGCTTTCAACAAATCTTATGTTCTTTAATCACTTTTAAAAAATTCTCTTGAAAACTTCCAATAGGTGTATTGAAAGTTTATTTCCGAAACGTTAAGGTGAAAAGATACACAAAGATTTTTTCTTTAAGTGATGTGCATTTAAGATTTGAGTTCCGAATCTTTTTTCTATTACCGATCACTTAAAGAGTCAGTCAGCTGTCTCTAAAATATCCCGTACTCATTGATGCTCACTTAGTCGAAAGGCTCTACGATAAATGCGCCAAAAACCATGAGGCCCTTTTCCTTTATTCTCCTTTTTATAGGAAGCCTAAGAAGAAATGAGAATCTAAATTGTAAGAGAAGAAATAGAGATGGAAGAAGGGAAGAACTGGTCAGTGTTATTACGTTTACAAATATTTGCACTAAGTCGACTTCAGCCTATTGTCATCTTCTGTCCCTGGTATTATCCTATCTTCGTCAGTTGCGGGATCCCATTGTCCTTTTAGAAGGATCAGAAATGGACGCAGTTGTTCGAATTCTGTCCAAGCTTCCGCACAATCTTTTCAGTTCTCGTCTTAATGTTCTCCAAAATGGAATTTAATTTCATGCTCGAGTGTATTTTAGATACAGAATCAATGGTCGATACTTCGTCAATTCATGCCAATATGTACAATGGCGTGGTATTTTAAAAAATAAGGAAGAAGTTGAAAAAGGAGTAAATAATTCAAAGATGGTTCTACAGACTTCAATTCTAGTTTAGGAACATTTATATTTTTAACACAATCGGTCTCTCCTGTAATATAATTAAATTTAAATTCTTCTTTTTATCAACTTCAGGTCGATGTGGCGATGATTCAGAAACGGAGAGTGAACCAGGAATTCCGCTGAAAAGGAAGCAAAGAAGAAGCAGGACAACCTTCACTGGAGAACAACTGGAACAACTAGAATCTGCATTTCAGCGAGCTCAGTATCCCGATGTTTATGCTAGGGAAGAACTTGCACAAAGAACTGGCCTCACGGAAGCGAGAATACAAGTAAGTTTAATTTTCAGGACATTATTCAGAGAATTTATCTTCTTTATGTATAACTTTTCCTTATTTGAAAATCGAGGGCAGAGAGAATGGGATACAGCAGGATTTTTCTATTGATTATTATTAAAAATTTCCTTGCTTACATCTTAAAATTATTTTCTCCTAATTTTAATTAACTAATTAATTTAAAATTGCAGGTTTGGTTCAGCAATCGGAGAGCAAGACTTCGCAAGCACGCTGGAAGTATCGCTCATTCAGTGAGCAGCCTCCCCCTGACGCCTTGTCAATACACGGCAGGTCATGATTTGGGCCAAATTCCACAAGTGTCCCAAATTCCTGGAGGGATTCCCCAGGTGCCAACGTCACTTCATCAGGGTTCAACCACTCTTCACCAGGTGCCAACGAGTCTGCACCAAGTTCCTGGCTCAGTGGCTCAAATGGCCTCCTCCATGGCTCAAGTGCCTACAACTATGAGTAGTGCTTTGCATAGTCACGTGGCTCTCTCAGGACACCTGGGATCCTTGTCTGGACACACAAGTGGCATGCAACTGGGCCAAGTTCCTGGGATTCAACCACCTGCTGCTCATGGGGCACCTACGACTCTTTCTCACAATAGTGGTAAGTTGATTGATGGATTTTTAATTGAGAATAAACATTTTAGTGGATTAAGATGAAAATTGAAGAACATTTGGGAAAAATTGAGAACAAATCACGAGATGATCGTCTCATCTTCAACTGATTCAATTACAATTTTTAAGCTATGTACTTATATTTCAATTATTAATTTGTTGCAGGCAATACCGACTGGACTAGAACGCAACTTGGATGGAGTCAATTTAATCATTTCCAAGGTGGCGAGTATCCTTCATCACATGCCACTCACCAACTGGCTTCCCACGCAAGTCATGGTGCTCAAGTTTCCAGTAGTGCAAATACACCTTCCACGGAATGGTACGATCAAAGCTATGAATACGCGCAACATGCCCAACTTAATTATCATCGTAGCATCGGTGGAATATTCTAGCATTAAATGTAGTTATAAATTATTATAGAAAGAAGAGAATTTTATATTATATTGTAAATAGCAAATATATTATAGAGAGTCAAGAATTAACAGGCATTTCTTATTTTACCAGTAACTATTATCCGCGCGCTTTCGACGCCTTATATACATATATTGTAGGATTTTTCTGCATTTAAGATAACGTTACAAAAAATTAATGCACCTTATAAGGTAAAATGATGAAACATTTCTAGTAAATTGCACTGATAAATTCATTCCGTACGTTTGCAAATTAATGCGAGTGAAAATGCTAATGCAAATATTTTGGAAAGATGTGAGTAAATATTAATCAGCTCAGTCTTTATGACACCTGTCTGTTTTACCTATGTCAATGCCAAGGTCAACTTATCTAAAACTTTAAATAAAAATTTACATGATCTATCTTTTCTTTTGATTACAACAGAAAAGATACCTGAAGAATAGTAAAAATTAGTATAAATAAATATTAGATGTAAACCTTGAGGAAGGTCAAATGATTTTATGATAAAGATAATCATCCCGACGAGGAAGTAAAATTCTTACCCACGTTTCGTGGAAATGATGTTATCAAGAGAATTTATGACTCCTTAGAGATCCACCACATGTGGCGCAAAAAATGTTATCAAACTATTCGCGTCACTTATGTACTGACTTCAAGGTAAGAAGATGCAATTTCTGTGAATCTAGTCCATATATAAGGGAAAGTTAGAAAGCTCTTGCTCCATAGTTGTTATCAGATTTTACAGAAATGAGGTGCACAGTGTTGATTATCGGATTCTTGGTAAGCCTTAACTTTCATTCTACTGCCAAGAAATAGATATACCAAAATTCGATTGCAGTTTATGTTTAAATTCAAATAATATAATTCCGAGCGGTAATAGACTAAAAATTACAGGTCCTCTGTTCCCTTGCACATTTTGTCCAAGGAAGTGTGCTATACAGAAACAGAAGATCTGAATCTCCTAGATTAACCCCATTCATCATCAACAGTTCCGGAAACCAGAATAGTGGTAATAATATTGCTAATGGTAATGATGATGTGGATGGAAATTTGGTAAATGGAAATGGTAATGGCGACAATTCCAATTCTGGAAATGTTCAAAAACCAAATCCAGCACAGCAAGCTTCACCAGCACCTCCAGCTTCTTCTGCACCTCCAGACAGTGATGCTGGTAATGAAATAAACTCCGGAAATGATCAAAATAACGAAGATCAAAATCCCTCTCCAGCTTCTCCATCTTCTGCTTCTCCATCCACTGCTGCTCCTCCAAATTCTTCATCTTCATCTCCTTCAAATTCTACGGAATCTCCAGCTTCTTCCTCCTCTTCATCTCCAACGGAAAATAGTTCTGAAAGTAACGATGAAGATAATTCCGATTCCGGAAGTATAAATCAGGAAGATAATGAAGATAATGATGCTAATGAAGATGGTGATGAAGATACTGATGACAATGATGATAATTCTGAAACATCTGAAGAAAACAATAAAACTCCAGATCCAGAAAATTCCTCTGCTCCATCAACAGCGACAGCAACTCCACATCAACCAACTTCTTCTGCTTCACCCACCAGTGATTATACTTCGGAAAATGAGAGTGGAAACAACAGTAGTGAAGAAAATGAGGATTCGTCTGCAGCCTCTGAGAGACCATCTTCACAAGCCTCTTCTGAACCAGAATCATCAGCTTCTCCATCGTCTACTCCTTCATCTAGTCCAAATTCCCCTTCATCTTCTTCCTCGTCTTCAGCTTCCCCAGATCCATCCTCTTCTTCAATTCCTCCGACCAACAACCCTAATGCTGATGATAATGATGAAAATCAAAATTCCTCTTCAGAAAATACGGAAGCTTCATCACCAGCTTCTAGTTCCTCTGACCCTTCAAATAATCCAACTACTTTAGCTCCTCCCTCTAGTAATTCTGAATCTAACAGTGGAAACGATGATGGAGATGATGAGGAAAATGAAAATTCTGGAAATGGTGCAAATCAAAGTTCTTCCCCAACTCCTGCATCCCCAGCTCCTTCCAACCCAGCTTCTTCATCTTCTACTCCTTCATCTAGTCCAAATTCCCCTTCATCCTCTTCCTCGTCTTCAGCTTCCCCAGATCCATCCTCTTCTTCAATTCCTCCGACCAACAACCCTAATTCTGATGATAACGATGAAAATCAAAATTCCTCTTCAGAAAATTCGGAAGCTTCATCACCAGCTTCCAGTTCATCTGACCCTTCAAAT
The DNA here is from genome assembly GCA_032275165.1 of Synergus magnus. Classification (NCBI taxonomy): domain Eukaryota; kingdom Metazoa; phylum Arthropoda; class Insecta; order Hymenoptera; family Cynipidae; genus Synergus; species Synergus magnus. The sequence goes on from JAUESH010000039.1 coordinate 10,200,293, forward strand.
AATCCAACTACCTTAGCTCCTCCCTCTAGTAGCTCTGAACCTAACAGTGGAAACGACGATGGAGATGATGAGGAAAATGAAAATTCTGGAAATGGTGCAAATCAAAGTTCTTCCCCAACTCCTGCATCCCCAGCTCCTCCCAACCCAGCTTCTTCATCTTCTGCTACGACTCTAAGTTCTTCAATTACACCCTCCAGCAATTCTAATCCTGGAGATGGTAATTCTTCACCTACTTCCCCAGCATCATCCACTCCATCCCCCAATTCTCCATCATTTACAACTGCTTCTGAAGCTTCATCTGCTGAATCTTCCCCTTCAACTTCTTCTGACAACTCTGGTGCACATATAGTCATAGTACCTGACAATGACGATAATTCTAATGCTGATGGAAACATAATCGATGATATAGGCTCAATCGGTGATGCAGCTGGAGACCTCGTCGGTGACATAGTACACGGCATTACCAATTTGATCATCAACAGCGCTGGAGACAACAATACTGACAATAATTTGTCGAATGGAAGTGATGATGCTGATGGAAACTTGGTGAATGGAAATGGAAACGGCGAAAACCAGAACAGTGGAAATATTAATTCAGGTCCGTGATTAATTCAATGTGTTTATCTTAACAATTTTTCGTTTAGCTATTTGGGAATATTCTATAATTTCAGAATCGCCAAGCATATCTCCCTTGATCATAAACAACTCCGGCAGTGAAAACTCTGGAAACAACATTACCAATGGCGACGACAACAGCAATGGAAATTTGGTAAACGGAAATGAGAACGGAGAAAATTCCGAATCTGGTAACATTTCTCAAAACGGTCCCGCTTTGGCTCGAATTATAAACAGCGCTGGAAACAATAATAGTGAAAATAATATTTCTAATGGGGATGACAATTCCGATGGTAATTTAATTAACGGCAACGGAAATGGGCCAAATTCCGATTCGGGAAACATATCCGGTGCAAGTTCTCTTCTCTCCCGCATCATTAATAATTCAGGAGACAACAACAACGCTAACAACATTACTAATGGGGCGGATGATACCAATGGCAATTTGGTGAACGGAAACGGAAATGGGAACAACACGAACTCTGGAAATATTGCTGGAAGGGAACCACTTTCGAGGATCGTAAACAGCGCTGGAAACAATAATAGTGAAAATAGTATTTCTAATGGGGATGACAATTCCGATGGTAATTTAATTAACGGCAACGGAAATGGGCCAAATTCCGATTCGGGAA
>JAUESH010000039.1:10208711-10244444 GCA_032275165.1 Synergus magnus
TTTTCATCCACACTTTTCTGAATAGTATTTTCCGAATTTTATGATACTGTAATAGAAGTCATATAAAGTCATTTAAGACTTTGTTAAAAATATATAATGATGCATGATTTTGAAGATTTTGCGAAATCAGCAAGAGTGTTAAATATGTGTAATGACACGAATCGTCTTCAGAGTGATGTCCCTTAATTACGCGTGAGATGAGATTAAATTGCTCTCCTCTCTGACAGTGTGTCTCATTAAATTTTACACACGAAGGGCTTTAATTTTCCGATATCGAACCGAAATTCACTTAAAGGGAATCTTAGAAATTCTAGAAAATTTGCTGTGTTGATAAAACGATTTAGGGTTTTTAATTCTCATTGTAATTATAATAATTATTATAATTAGATACAGCATGCTTTCCTAAAAACTTAATTTTTAAATAAAGAGTTTTTATTTAATTTCATGAATTTTTTAATTTCAAGTATAGATTTTAATTTCTAGCAACAGCTTTTTTTAAATTGATAAAATCAAATTTAGTGGTCACAACACCCACCACTTTGAGTTTAAAAGCTCATTAATCTTTATCACAGGAAGAATAAGATTGATTGAGATATAAATAACCTCAAGTTGAAAAGTTTTGGATTCATTAAATTCAGATCATTATATCATTTTGAAATTATTTTCCTCAAATACGGTTTAAAATTTCACTATGCGTAAAATTGCATAAAAAAGTTAGCAAACCAATTTTCAAGTAATGCAATATAAAATCCAATAAATGAACAATTCGATTCGCACACAATTGGAGATTACAGATACAAAACTGAGAATTGAAATTTAATGAAAAAAGTCACAAAGCACTCTTTAATCAACGAGTTCAGACTTTACTATCCGTATTTGAAATTTACAAGCTTTTTACAACTTTCATTAATTTCCTTTAATTAATTTTTAGCCTAACATTGTGATGTGCGTGTGCAGGAAAATCAAGACCAAGATTTTACAATTTATTGTTAGTAAAACTCAGTTTTTGAAAATCGAATTTTAAAAATTTTACTACTTCCTTTCTCCGCATTTCCCATTCGTAAATGATTTATGGAAGGTGATAGAAGGTTCCATGAGCCGATTATATCCATCTCAACGAATTCCAAATAACCATGACATCCGCGAAAGGAAAAATCAATCGCGATTTCTAAAGAAAAATAAAAAGCCATGATAGACTGACAACATAAAACAGTAAAGATAACACGACTCCTGACATTAAATAATAGTGAAATAAAATTTATGGACCTCTTCCTTTTTTCTCATAATAATAAAAATGAATTTTCTTAGAGGATTTTACGACCAGGGCTAACAAAACTTTTGATTTAAATACTTTCGACATCTATAAAAAGTTTTAAAATGAAGCCAGAGAGGTATTTGGCTGAAAATAATTAGTCCTTTGACTGAAGTAAATACAAGGTTCCTCTGATCTTTTACAATGCGTAAAAGTTAATAACATTCTTCTCAGAATTCACTTCTTTATTGAAATTAAAATATAATTCGTAAAATAAAGAATGCAACGGAGTTTCTCTGAAAGTAAGCTTTAAAAAGAAACTCCGGAGCTAAATTTGTCTGTTCAAATCTAGAGAATTCCTTTTACACTTATATTAAAAACTTTCAGATTCAGCAAAATTAAACTCGAGATTTTCCTAAAAAAATTCTGAAGACTCCTCTTGAAGACTCAGAATTGAGTATTCACTTAAGAAGCTTTTCCTGGGTAAACATAAAGTGTAAACATCTGTAGGTTCGTCACCTTGGCAATATCAAGACTGAGGATTTTATATTACCGTTTCTGGACTTCTCGAATTGAAATTTAAAATTTCCTGTAGCAGAGAAAAGTATTTCCCTGGAAAAAGTGATAGAAAACCTTTCCCTATTCAAATTATAAAATTTATTTTCTTCTTACAATAAAATAAACTGTTGATTCCCTCGACTCGAATCCTTTTAAAATGAATTTATCAACCAGTTTGAAATATAAATATACGAACATTTGCCGTTTAATTTTAGTTGTATCAACTTTTTAAATTTATTCTACTCGTTTCTAAAAAAAAAAGATAAACTATCTAGGATAAAAGCGAAAAATGAGAAAAAAGAAAGATCGCGTACCTATTTTACTGAACAAGCATCTGACGAAAACGTGCCGAGAATTTCGAAATGCATAAAGCCTCTAAGCTGGAAAAATGACTTTCGTTTTCTGAAAAATTACATCAGCCACTTTATCTTGTGTTTTTATTGCTAGAATTTTAATTAGAAATTACTAAAAGCTGTACAAATGTTTAGAAGTAAAAATCCATTAGGCATTTTCTAGTTTGATATTTATACACTTTCAACAAAAGGAAAACTGTTTCGATTTATGGAAAAAGGAAATAAATCCGAAAAAGTGATTACAACGCTAATAAATTAGAACAGTAAAACCCTTAATTTAATAACTGCTCCATGGATTTATTATCCACCAAATGTGATAAATGGATTTGAATTGAAAAATTATTGTATTGGTCTTTTCTGTGCAGGTGAAATATTTGAAAAAAGTTCAAACTGCAACTTTTGGGCATCAATTTTTAGCGCTATAAGGGATTAATGTCCACGGCTGACCAAAAAGTGACTCTTCTACTTAAGGAACGCGTTAATTTTAAGTAGAAAAAGCTGAGTTTAATAAGACAAATAATAATCTATTCCGAATTTAGTGCAAAGTTTCTTAATAAAGTAAACAATTATATGTGTAAATAAATGTAAAATATGGAATATTTTTTAAAAGGAAACCATAACTGCAAATTTTATTAATGTCCACGGCAGACTAAAAAGTGACTTTTCTACTTAAGGAACGCGTTAATTTTAAGTAGAAAAACTGAGTTTAATAAGACAAATAATAATTTATTCCGAATTTAGTTCAAAGTTTCTTAATAAATTAAATAATTATATGTATAAATAAGGTAAAAAATATAAATAAATGTAAAATATAGAATATTTTTTTAAAGGAAAATGTGACTCCAAATTTTATTAATGTCTCAAATCCATAACGTATGCTTATATTCTTTGAGTAGTATCTTAAGTTCCACATACATCATGACATATCAGGTCGATTCGAAGGTAGTGAGGTCTCGTTTATTTGAATCGTATTGGCTAAAGAGGAAATTACTGATCGAAGATATCGAAGTCGCTATATATCTTGGCATCGAAGATCTTTCGTCTGACGTGCCGACGTGATGTCAACCTTATTTGTTCTAAGGTATTCCGAAGAACAGATAAAAATTGATTGGCTGACTGAACGGGCGGTTTCTACTTAAAGGTAAGACGACGTCTGATCAAAACCTGCCAAGTAGAAAAGGCAACTTTCAGTCAGACATGCTTATTAATCCGTTAGAGCATTACAAATTCTCAGTTCAAGTCAATCAATTCAATAAAAAAAATGTTTGGCTCACTAAAAATTGGATAAAACAGCACATTTAATTTTTTGATTTATCGAGCGTTAATAATATTTAAAAAATGACAGAAGTTACGACTGTTAAATATAGCTTTCACAGGATAATGTCAGACTTTCCATACCGTTGACTTTGACCCAATTGGTTTTTAACCGTACACCATGCGACTTTTAGAACAATATAAGAGCACGATCCATTTTAAAGCACGTATGCAACGACAACGAAATGAAGAAAGCGATGTGGAATTCGATTGCTAAGAATTCTCGTAAAGCACAAACCAACCTTCAACCTGCTCCGCCCCCAACCCTGACAGAAAGCAACAACGTTTATTGGATTTCCAGCCAATTTTATAGCAGAGCTTTAAGTCTGTCTGATCTTTGTAAACTGTCTAGTATTCAGAAAATCTATTATTAGATTATGTATACGTTTATAAGTGATGCAAAATTAATTTCAATGGAATGTCTTTGAAGCGAAAAGTTTGAATTTGAAATGGAAGTTTGCATGGAAAAACATTATATTGTTGTTTGCGAAATTGTATAAAATAAAAATCGGCCTCGAGATTTATGATAATGACTGAAGCCGATAAATTTCATTAAGGAAGTTTGAAAGCAGATGAAAATCGATAATTTTTTCCTGGACGTTAAAGGTTTCTGTTAGCAAAGAATTCTTTTAATTTGTCGATCGGATAAAGGAACAAAGAGTCGTACAATTACGCCGAAGAACATCTGATTTCCGGAATTGATTCTTCGGCTAGGTTCTGATTTTGTCTCCAAGAAAAGAACATCATGTATTTGAAATCGCAGGATAAATTTCTCTTGCAATCTAAAATTGATTTAAGAATCAAAAGAATATAGATATTTTACTTCTTTAAAAAAAATTAATTTATTATAGTCAAAGATAACTATTATTATTTTAAAATAAAAACTTGTTAAAAAAAATATTTTCTCAGTAATGAGGGAATAATAAAACATACGAAAAGCTATTTGAATACACGTTATGCAAACAATGGTCTGCAGTAGAACTGCTATCTTCAATTTTATTGCATTCTCAATTAAACTTTCATTGTTCCTTCAATCTTGATTTCAAATTTATACAATTTAAAGACGCTCGTATTTTTCCTTTAAGATCCTCATTAAATACCAAGAAATTCTATTATATTTACTGGTCCTTCAATAAAAATAAATTAAGCGATTACTGCTCTCTGAAATATTTTCTTGGTATTTTTTTAAATGTTGAACTTTTATATTTTTGTATAATTAATTTAGTATTAAATATATAAGTGCGATAATCTAAGAGTAATTTAATTTGAGATTGATAGAGAGTTAAACTTTATGAAAAAAATATTTTAAAAAGTTTTATTTAAAAAAAATGTATAATAGTTAAAGAAGGAAGTAATAAGAAGTAACTATAAGTTGTCATATATAAACTTAAATCTATTCAAAACAGGTAATCTATTATGTCAGCATCCTTGTAATATAGTACTTCCTTCAAAGTTTGAAACCTGTTTGCCTTACGTGACTGGTATTATGAAACTATAAACTTTCTTGCGCATTATTTTCAACTTAGGACACATCTCGTGATAAGAACAATAGAGACTTTCTTAAAAACTAATTAAATGCTCTTATCACTTAAGTATTTCAGACAATCGTCGATCTATAATCAGATTTTCATTGTCATCCGGCTAGCGCCCAGATGGGTGGGTGACCGCTTATGATTTTCACTTAGTCCTGTTTTTCACCCAAAGAGAATGTAAAGTGAATAATAAATATAAGTAATAATTTAATTAGGTCTTTCAAATCACAAACGGATCTTATTAATTAATCAAAAATTTAATGTCTTCGGCTTAATATTTTATATCTCAAATGTAATTTACGCAATATTTTCGAGTATTTGTTAAGCTTCTAGACCGTCATATCTTCAAGCAGCAAAATTCTTCACAAAACTTTGAAATACCTCGAGTTCAAGAGAAGTTTCTTATTAAGTGCTCGAATGTTTCACTTTTCGTGAATGCAATATTCTAAAATTACAAAGTGTTAAGGTTGAAAGAAGAAATTTCGACTGTTTATTTTTAACCATTAATCGACAGAATAAAGATAATATATATTTTTTTTTAAATTTGTGCAGCTAATGATATAAAATAATTAAAACTTCTGACGCTCGCAACGGGAATATTATAACAGTTTATAAAGGGCTAATTAAAATTTTGGTAGAATTAAATGGAAATATAAAATGTCATTTGACGTTTCAAAAGAGCTTGATAAGGTTTACATTATCCTTTAATCCTCTTAAATTTAGAATTAAATTCAGTGTGAATTATTTTCTGATTTTAGAATATATTAATAATTTTGTAATAATTATGTAAAAGTTATACATAATATGTAATTTGGATAATAAAGTAAAAATGATTATTTATTTTTATCGAGAATTGCTTTAATTCTGTATGATAAGATTTAAAAGCAACGTAAAGGGCACTTTCAGTATTTAAAGTTAATTACGAAGCCGCAAGCCCAAAGTATGGTTGACCAAATATTATGTTAATGAAAGCATCAAACACAAATTCTTAACACAAGTGGCATTCACTTTCAAAAGGGCATTTTATGGAAATTCCAGAGGTCTAAAATTGCAGTAAAAGCCAAAATATTTGCTTCCATTGTTAGTTGAAATTCTTATATATGGTCCCAAAACGTTTTGACAATAAAATATAATCAAATAATTTCTAAAATGTAGTAAATGGCAAAATTAATTAATTAATTAAGATCACAAAATTATATTGAGACCATAAAAAATCATCTATAGAACCGGACCTCTTTAGAAATTTTAAATTAAATTTGAATTTGAATCCTAAATAAACCACTAGATTCCTGAAATAACTATTGAAGAAGTTTACCTCTTGCAGTGACATTCACCATTAAAGTGAATTAGTTGTCATATCATACCGACCTGATTCTTAATCGTCTGATAATAAAGTTTATGAATATTTAAATCAAATTATAATTGAATATTTTAACTTCCTTTTATTGATTAAATTTGTTATTTAAATTTAATAAATATTTCAATTAATATAATAATGATGTAAGAAATTTAAAAATATTTAAGATAATGACAATTACAATTGAGAGATAATTTGAACTATCATTTCCAGTCAGCTAATTTTGATTGCGTGCAACTGATTTCAATTAATTTCAAGTATGTCCCTCCTTTGATTTCGGAAGCATTGTGGTCAAATTGAGAAAGGCCTCTCAACCTAAAGCGAATTCCAAATCCTTTGATTACTAAACTACTAGAGATCCTTCAAATGCAATGACGTCAAACATATGACAGTTAGTCTTAGTATTTTTTTAAACTTGTAATTAGGTAATGAGATCAGAAAAAAATAGAAAAACATTTTTTTCTAATAATGTAAACGTAAATGTAATTACTTATCTAGAATTGGTGACTTATTTAGATTAAATTCAATGAATTAAAACATTTTTTTAAATTATAAATAGGATCCTTTTGCCAAATAGAAAAATAACTTTTTTTCTACTTATTTTTAGTGTAGACTCCGCCATTATGAATAAGACTAATGAGAAACTTTGTAAATCCGTGTGAAAGGGAAAATAAAAATGTATTTCAAGTATCATTCACGGAAAAGTAAAAAAAAACGTAGGTATAAGCTTCAGCTCTATAGGCAGCTTTACGTATGCAACTTTTTCAAGTGATTTTAACGAGAATCTGCAAAAATAATAATTGAAGGATTTCTCTGAATAAATAAAAATATTCAGAGAACTTCCGGCCTTTACAGACTTGAAAACAATGTACTATTCTCAAAGCAATAACAAGTACAACTTTGACATCCAGACTTTATAATTTGTACATAATTTATTAACTGGGTGATGGAATTAAAATTATAATCACCAATTTGTAATTGAATAACGATTCTGAAAATAGTTTAATATGGCTCCAGATTGTGTGCTGCATAATTAAAATGTAACTTTCGCGATTATTCTTCATAGCCCAATTCATTAGCTTAATTAAACTCAAAACTGTAAAAGTATATCTTAACTCTTATGTGCTTACTTCCGTTTTTAATATTTATAAATATTCTTGAAGGATCCTCTCGTTATCAAACGATTGTATAAAATTCTTTCATAATGTTTTAATAATCATTTCTCACTGAAGTGAAAAATTCAAATTTAAAAAAGTTGCATTAAGAAAATATTTAGAGAAAACTTACCGTTGGCCAGCGGATTTCGTTGATTACAGAAATGTAGAGGAGAAGACTTATGAGATAACTTCCGGTGAACCCCATGTCCTTTTCCGCAAATAAACGACAGATTCTTCGGAACACGGCTTTCCAAATGTGAATAACGTCACAGGGCGCTAAAGCGTCCTTATATAGAGGATATCTCACCCCCGCGCAGGCGTTCCACCCCATATAACTGTACATGGAATCCAAAAGCAATGTGTACTCACAAACGCGTAAATACTCCTATTAAACACATTCATAAATTCCGTACATTAGAAAAAAACAATAATCATAAGGAAAATCCATATTTTGCTGTCCAATTGAATTCTTTTGAATTAGATGTCTAAATTAATTGAAAGAAATGTCTTATAAGACATTTCATAGACTTAAAATTTCTAAGTCCTCAAAAATGCAACTAAAATTATTTTGTAATGTAACTAATTATTTAATAAATCATCTTTTAATTTTCTTCTATTCTAAATACATAAATAATCTATTTTTAACCCTCATTATTTTCCTGCCATCCTGATTACTGACTAAAAATTTTTTTAACCTTTTTTCCAACATCCCCTTTCTTCTTTGTTATCCAGAAATACTTTCCTGATTTAAAATACTTTTTGAATTAACGTCAAGTTGATCAATTTTGGATTAAAAAAAGAGTGAAAGTGAGGAAAACAATTCAGATCCTCATAATTTCAATAATTTTAAGTGTTTAAATTAATATTCTTGTTTTCCATGTCTTAAATTAGGTTTCAAACAACTTGTAGAGTTTTTATATAAATAAAAATTGTGACTGAAATTTTGTAGCAGCAAGACCCTTAAGTTTTTTTAGATTATTTTGGGTAAAAATAGGAAAAAAAATTTGTAGACATCCAAACCAAGGACCAAAAAAACTGAAATTGCTCGTGTATGAAAATCTCGAGATGCGCCCGGATTATTGCATGTAATCCCTTCTATTTTTAGACCAGACTGCGTGATATTGGCCCACCCCCGACCGTTACGGCTGGCTATTTTTTACCTTTTCTACTCCTCTTATCTCACTACGAGAAGCGCATCAGGTGCCGTAAAGGGACTATCTTTAATGATCAACATCATAAATTCGTTATGTAACTTACATACAAGGTTTCTATTTCTTAAATACAGTAATCTTAATCCCAAATTAAACGTGTTCATATTCTTACCGAATATAATTTATTGCTAAAAAAAAATCTCAAAAGAACTATCCGGCTATAATTCACATGATATTAAAATTTTGTGATATACATATGGCACTATGTCGTCATTTCTACGAAATTCTGCTTCCACGACCTTTAGTTCGACTTCGCCGAAAATAAACGTGGGATGTGTTCTGAACGACTCTATTTGACAACAGGGTGGATCCGAAATAATATATGTAAACAATTCCCAAAATTCATCATTCCGGATGCTGTGTGTTTTTTTTTTGAGAATACAAATAAAAAATTATTTTTTCCATCCGCTTAACTCATCAAGCTTAAGACCTTTCGCAGGGTGGCACTCTTCAAACATAAAAAATTATTCAAAATGATATATCGTCGTTGTCAGTCGATCAACAAAAAAACAGACATATAGTACAAATAAAGTGTAAAACAAAGCGCAAGTCAAATATTTCATGAGAGTCATGTGGGCGGTGATGGGCAAAGAAATTAAAAAATGTAGGAATGTAACACAAAACAGGTTTATTAAAACGAAGGCGTGCATGCGAAGTATTTTTAATTAACCCGTGATTTTTCTGTATTCATGAAATGTGAATTCGAAGATGAATTTTTTGAGTACTATTAATATAAAAATTGGTTTATGAAGTTACCTAAGAGGAAGATAGATGGAATAAAAATAGCATTAACTTATTTATCATTTTTCCGAGCCAAATAACTTACAATTTACGGGACATATCACGTGGCTCGTGACGTCGGAGGATCGGTTTAGCGTTTCGATACCATGTCTTTCGGGAATACGAAATGTCGGGTATAATTGAACGTATATTTGCCACGATGAGACTGTAAAAAGATATTCCTGATAAAACGACCGGAATGGGTGTAAAAATAGCTTCAGGGATCAAATTGGTGATGTGAAGATTGAACTGATTATTTTTAGAAGTCTGAACATTTGCAGCGCAGTGCTCAGATAACGAATTGATTTTACTGTCTGCTAAGGAAAATGGACCTTATATGTCGATATTCGTCATCGCACAGATTATGAAAAAAAGGATGAGGATATATAGAGAGCCTATATACAAATCTAAAAGAAATACCGAAAATCTTGGAAAATGCACGAACACTAAGAAAAAAGATATTTCTGAATTGAGACCAATTTTTTTATTGCAAACATTCTAAGTCGAATGTACAATTTACCACTGAAAGTTCCATTGGATTTGAACAATTCTAAATCTTTACGTTAAAAACTGTATGTTTTTTTTATAGATTTGAAGGCTTTAAAATTAAATAAGAATTTTAAACTCAAAATTTTATAATTCAATAATATGTAGGGGAGACTGGGGCTATTCGGGACACTTTTTTTATTATTTAATACGACGAATACACAAAAATGCTTTTTTTTTAATTAAAAAAAAGCATTTTTGTGTGTATTCGTCATACATGCATATATATATTTTTTAAATTTAAAAAAAGTATTTTTGTGTATTCGTAATAATAAACAATAAAAAAAGTGTCCCAATAGCCCCGGTCTCCCCTAAATTGAAAATAGAAACTACATAAATCCTGCAAAGAAATAACTTAAGTTATTTCTTTGCAAGATTTATGTAATAAGGATATGTAATCTGATTTGTAGTTTTTTATATATATACATAAATGTACATTACACACATATATAATACATGTATATATAATGTACATTGTATAGCTTTGTACACATATAAAAAATACAAACTTTGATTAGTGCGCCAGAGAGACACTACACGACTTTGTGAGTGTAAGGTGGGTGAAATCTCCAGGCGTCTGCGCTTGGTTAACCTACTATAGCATTTTGTGCTTCCACGACGCGTGTAAATATACGCGATCGGTGAAAAGTCGATTTCTTCCTAAAAAAAAGCTCTCGCGTGGCTTGGGAAAATGTTACAGATATAAGAAAAAATACAGTGAAATCGGGTAATAATAAAAGTAGAAAGTTTGAGCTAAAGTGGGCGCCGGGTACGTGAAAAATAAACTGAGCGAAGAATGCTTCAATCCTTTTGGACCCAGATCTATCCTCGTAATTATCGTTATGCGATAATTACGAAAATGCTCCAATCGAAAAAGTGATATTCATTGAAACCAAGGACGTAGAAATCGAGAAAATGTTGGCTGAAATGGTCCGACTTTCTTACCAACATCGAGCATTCTACTGCTATGTCATTCTAAGCGTTTGGATTTTCCTTCTTGTCGCAGGTAATTATCTATTTTTATCAACATTTTTTTCCTATTTCGTCATCTTTTATCGATCAAATTCATCATTGTAACTCTACGGATCGATAGAAGATAGAACGGATAGAACTGTCAAATATTTGACACGGCGCCAAAACGAAATTTCGGTTTCCGCTATTCCGCTTTGCGGTTTAGCAGACGACAATTTTCTAGGAAAATCATATTGCGGGATATTTGAAAACTGTTTATTTTCGATACTTTTATTTATTTTTAAGCATAATAATTACGAATAAAAATTATGTCTTTTTAGGAATGTATAAATACATTGGAGTGGATGAGAAAAGTTCGATGCAAAATAGACCATCGAGTAGCGAATTATCGATAAGAGAATTTCCAAGAAATCTGAAACCTGTTTTAAAAACCAAAAAGATCTTTAAATTCTGTAATACACCCAGTGACATTACTCAAGGAAGCGAAGGTAAACATTTGCTTTAAGCTTTATTAAAACTGATTAAAATTCCTCAAATTCTTTTTGTAGAAACAAGAACTGTTCCCATTTTTTGTAACTTGAATTTCTTTTCCTTTGTTTTGCAGGAAAAGTAGATGGAAATTTGACTCTGGAAGGAATAATAATCCTGACTCGACACGGAGACAGAGGTCCACTGGCTCATGTTCGAAATATAAGTACCGTAAATTGTGCCGGAGATTTTACCGGAAATCCAGAAGTAGACACTGTCTATCAAAATTATCAAAACTTTCTACAAAACGCGACTTTTTATTCTCGAACGGCATGGGCTCAATTTTTGGGACCTTTTCATGGATTTCCAATGCTTCCGTCCAGTTCCAGAGACTGCAAACTTGGCCAGTTAACGACATTAGGCGTGGGGCAACTTCTCAAAATTGGTCTTGTTCTTAGAAATGCTTATTACCACAAATTAAATTTGGCAAACAGCACCTTAACTTCCAAAGATGTCGTCGTTTTCAGTACGCGTTATCGAAGAACAGTCCAGAGTGCTGTCGCCCTTCTCTATGCTTTATTAGAAAACGAAGGCTTTCAGAATTTAGCTAAAATCTCTCTAAGAGAAAGTCAGAGTTATGCTTTCTGTTATTCGGATTGCGCTTGTACTGCGGCTGATAAGTACTTGAAACTACATTCAAAGGTACATATAAAATAATAGATAGAAAGATAGATAATTTAGACCTTTGATTGAAAGACTAATATAAATTATTCTTTTCCAGGAAATATCAAACCACCTAAAGTCTCACCCAGCTGTCGCAGATTTAATCAAGCAAGCCTCGAGCATCGTTCTCGAAATGCCAGAGCAGACCACAAATCCAAACACCCTCGTCGATGCTCTATTGACTTACGTCTGTCACAACGCTCCACTTCCTTGTATGGACTTCGAATCTCAGAGGCTTTGCGTGAAAGCAGAACACGTAACAGGAATTTTTGCTTACACTGAATGGGAGGCTCGCCAACATGGCAAAAGTCAATCTCGCAGAAAACATGGGCTTCTCAGAGCTTACGGACTTCTTCGCAATATCGTTAATCACATGCTGCGAATTATGTCCGAAAATAAACCAAAGATAGTTTTATATTCGGGTCACGATAGGACTCTTGAATATCTGTCTACTGCCTTAGGCATCTTTGCTGATCAAGCGATTTTGCCTCATTATGCGTCCAGATTTATCATCGAGGTCTACAAAATTAATCCGAAAAATGAAAACCACGTCGCGAGCGATTTTTACTTCCGCGTGATCGTAAATGGAAAGGATTTAACGCAGAAGATTCGCTTTTGCAAAAATGCAAATTTCTACAGTGCTACTTACGTTGATAGAAACGAGGAAAACGAGAAAACGAAAAGGGAAACAAAGTTGTGTCCGATTGAAGCGATTATTAGGCTTTTGCACGATGATTATTTTGTTCCTTTTAACGCTACGAATTTTAAAGACGCATGCTCGAATCACAAACATGGTTAGTGATCTATTTATAAGTTGTCTGCACTTTACATATCAAAAGAATTGCAATTTAGTTACTTTTAAAGTATTAAACGCAGTATTTCAAGCATAATATCTATCTAGATCTATATTTACAATTTCGCTTTGTGATGGAATTAATTTGCGAAGGCGAAAAACTCACAGCGAATTTATGGATATCAATTTTGCGCACTGATTTTTTTAAATAAGATAAAGGACCGGCTCAAACTTTTCCGAAACTCTCGGGAAGTCAAGAGACAACCGTCCTTTCGATCAAGCACCACGTGATATTTTACACTCCACGAATTATATACACTGCATTTATTAATTAATTAGAGAATTTTCTATTGTATTACTACTAATAATTAGGTAGTTTTGCGTATTAAGTAACGGAATTATTAAGGTTGAGCCGGTCTTAACCCTAAGATTACTGAATTATGAGGATGTTGCAATGACTTTTAAAAATACTTTTCTATGTAAAAACCCCTTTCGATAATTTCGGTGCTTCCACACCGAAAATTTTTCGAACATTGCCACACCCATAATGTTTCTATCATTATAGCTTAGTGCAATTTTGTTTAGAGAGTCTTCCAAGCACTCGAAAAGTAAAAAGGGATCGCCAGTAAAGAATTAGAATCTCTGAAAGAGTTCGTAAATCGTAGAACTTGTTAAATAAGCTACGATTGAAGTCTCAATTTTTCGTTTCTAATTACAAATCAGGAACGCAGAATTCAGAAACGAGGGTTTGCTTTAAAACTTTTCTTACGATTACTTAAATGAATACTTAAAGTGCATTGTTCAGACAATGTTCGAGATCCAATGGAGCCTTAAAAAATTTATCTAGACTGTGTAAACTCTTCGCGATATTCTCACAGATACTTAGCTTTAGATGGCCACTACGTATATTTTATCATACGATTTATTGTAAATATGTAAATAATTTTCAAGGAAAGTAGATCGAATTGCTGAAAGCCCTGATTGTGAGATTAAATTTGAGAAATAAAAGCTTTCAGATTTAAAATTTACAAATTGAGGCGCTTTCATCTAAATTAAGGAAGTTGTAGCTGTATAAATGCGTAGAGTCAAAAATGGATTTCACCCATGACCAAGCACATCCATTTTCGATTTCGGAAACAAATTTCCAATAGTTTTACTGTACCTCCTTCCTGGTTGCTAGCGACCAATCACTCGTTAAAAAATACGATACGCACATGAATACTGAGAAACTAGAGTTTAAAAACTGTTTTCGCAGAGACCCGTTTCAACTGTTTAGCACCGCACGTAAAATGATGAAATGCTGTTTTTATGTAAAAATTTATGATGGTATTAAAGACGTTAAGACGCTCTATATTTTCGTAGCAATTATTATAATTAAGACCTTATAAGATCACAATAGGCACATACATGTTCCAAAAAAAAACTAATTCGTAAAAGTATTAAATATTAGTACAAGCAAATTTTAAGCTCTTAAAATGAAAGGATTTTAAACTTTAATATTAGATTTAAAACTTTAAAAATCAGATCATTCTTTAACACTTTATTCACAATATAAAAAACATACAATTCTTGTCAACATGCTTTGGTAAATTTCGGTAAAAGGAAGAGCCACTCATTAATAGAACAATCGTCACAGTAACATCTCTCTAAAAATATCTGAGCACCTATAATTGTCCTCCTATAGTTTACAAGTATAAAAAACTTACAGTTATGTAGCGGTAGATCACAATATTTTATAACGAGCGGTATGGAATAAAATTGACTTGAATAATTGTAATAGTAAAAGAAGAAACTATCATAGTGACTTAATTTCTTCGAGTCAAAGATCCGGCGAATTGAAACCGGTCACATTTCATTCTCAAGATATTGTTGATTAAAGAGAACTGAAATTAAAATTAATTATAAGACTCACCACTATTAAAACGCTCCTTATTTAGATTTTTAAAATCTTTCTATATTTAAAATAAAACTAGTGTAAATAATAAACCTAGACATAAAGATAAAATAATATTAAATAGTATAAAGATAAAGGAAAGAGTAAAAGACTGGCAAACAATTTTCTGATCTAATCGGAGTGATCCGCACCCACATCTTTTTTAAATGTCATATTGTACTTGCTCTGGAAACGCTGAAAATAATTGTCAAATCTCTCGTTTTGGTCTCCGCTGAAAAGTTTAGACAATTAATAATATACAATACAATATTTAACATTGTTCAACTGAATTATTATGAAGAAATGTAATTATGAAAGATTACTAACTTTGTCACAGGATTATCTCTCACTGGTGGCGAATGATTAGTAGTAGCTGATCGTAGTGGAACATAGGATTGTTCAGGATTATCAAGAATCGCATGAGCTCCGACTCTTCTCCCGGTTCGCCATCTCATTATCAACCACTTCATTCTGTGAACACTGATTATAACAAGAACAGCGCTTCTGAAATGCGCTTTCGCGTTTTTACGACTTAAACTCTTCCTCGTGCATGACCTCTGGGTTTTAGTCAACTGAGCCAGGAATGCCATGGTATTTTCTTCTGACCGCTGATAGCAGGTCAACACACCGATTAAATAATGCTTCTGGTAAATTAAGGCTTTTCGCCTGCTATCAGTTCTCAGGTACTTTCCGTAGAAATGTTGCAACTGAGAAAAAAAAAATAAAATGAAGCTAATTTCAAATAAAGATCTCTATAATCGAATCATTTACTTCGAAATGAAATAAGTTACCTTCTCTTCTGTATTTGCACTCATAACTCCAGTGGAATGTGCAGGTCTCTTCTGTAAGAGTTGTGTTTCTAAATTTCTCACACGATGTGCAAAAAGCTCCTTTTCCTCTCTCGCTTGACTAAGTTTAGCAGAGAGCACAGCCTTCTCGTGGGAGTATTTTTCTAAATTATCGTTCAGATCCTAAAAAATCAAACGTTCAAATTTAGAAATTACAAATCAGAATTCTTGAGCGATTTAAAATGGACATTAAAGCTTACTTTTATCTTCTCCATGAACTTCAATGGCACATTCTTCTCATTAGCGAGTCTCTCCTTCCTGAGCTCCTCAGAAAGATCAACTTCTCTCTTCAGGCTTCCTTGAATCTCACCTTGCAAATCTGAAATCACTTCCTTCAACCTTCTTTCTTCATCCCTTGCAGCCTTAAGTTGTCGATTAAGTTCAGACTCCTTCTCAGTCAAATTTTCCACATATCTAGCCAACTGTGCCTGCCTTTCTAAGGATTCATTCAACTCTGCCTTTGAATCTTGCAAATCCACTTCTAAATCTTTGAGAACATCTTTATGATTATCCAACTCCCTCCGCAATCTCTTCAACTCTCCATGCTCATTACTCTTCTGTTCTTGCCTCTTAGCTTCCGCATCAGTCATCGTCTTAATCTTCTTCTGCAAAAACTGACACTCTTCTTCCTTAGCCTTCAATTCCACTTTAATCCTGCTAAGGTCCGTGCTCAGTTGTTCTTTATCACACTCCACCAAAACAAGTTTACTAGTAAAATTTTCCTGCTTCTCAATTGCAATTTCCAATTGTTCTTCACATCTCTTCTTCTCCATTTCCATCATCTTCAAATTATCCTTCAACTCTTCATTATTTCGCTGTTCTTTCTCAAACTTATCATACAACTCGAAATACTTTTGCTGCTCTTGTTTCAACATCTCAGAAGGCACCCTCGAATTTTCATCAGAAGTCTTCTCCTCTTTACTAATCGCACTGAGTTGTACTTCCAAGGCCTTACATTCTTGTCTGGCCTGATTCAACTCCTGCCTCAATTTATTCTCAGCTTTCACAGACGATGTGAACTTCTTTCTCAAAGCAGACAAAAGCTCAGCATCTTGTTCTTGCAGACTCTCCATATTCTTCCTCTCCTTTTCAACTCGAGCATTCAAAGTTCTCATAGCGTTCCTCTGTCTTAAAATTTCTTCTTCAAGTCCTGTTACTTTCTTCCTTTCCTCTTCCAACTCAGATTTGATCTGCAGAATCCTGGACTCGTATTCAGCAACCTGGGACATCAGCATCTCCCTCTCTATCTCCAGATCGTCTTTCAATCTATTCAAAAGAAGGATCTTTTTAGTTCTGAGAAATATTAAAATCAGACTACAGGGTTGTTACAGAAGACCGGTTTCAGAAACCCAGGTTAATTCCAGGTTTTTTTGGGGAAATTTTCAAGAAAGCTCCAATCAATTCAATTTACTATCACGTCTTAAAACTTAAAACATTTAAAATAACAATTTGAGAGTTAAAATTAACTTTTAAAAAGTGTATCCTTTCAAAATGGAAACGTTCAGGTTCCATAACAACACTGGATTAAATTAAAAATGGTCTAATTTATAATGTTTAAAGTAAATTAAATTATTGAATTTTTAACTGCATTAGACTAAAAAAGGTAGAGAAAATCAAAAGCACAAAAATCATCTCCTTACCTATTCTGTTCTTCTTTCTCTTTAATACTCTGTTTCAGCTTCAACTTCATCTCATTCAACTTCTCCATCAACTTCTCCTGCTGTTTATACCCTCCTGGCTTTATATTCAACGAATTGCAGGAATGTTTCTCCATCTTCCGAACTCCTTCTTCAGGTTCACTCTCGATAGCATCCATAATTTGTCTATCAAGTTGAGCAGAAAGATTCAATTCTCTCTGAACCATATCTTCTATTCCTTCATCTTCCTGGTTTCCATCTTCTTTCAATCTTTCCAATTCACTCATCACCCTCTCCAAAGATTCCTTTAAACCCACATTAGTCTTCTTCTCCTCCTTCAACTTCTTCCTCAACTCTACCACGTTTCCAGACTCCTTCATCTTATTTTGAATAGTTTCCAAAGCCCTATGCAAACTCTTACTATCATCACTCATTTGTCTGATGACCTTGTCCTTTTCTTTCAGGTACTCTTGCAGGTGATGGATTTCCTGATTCTTATTACTGTCACTCGGAGATGAAGCATTAGAAAAGCTACTTCTTCTAGCCATTTCCTCCAACCTTCTAATAATCTCATCTCTGTTATTCAAACCCTGAGTCAATCTCTGAATTTCACTTTGAAGGTTCGAAATTTCCTCTTTAGTTAACTCGTACTTCGTTCTGTATTCATACAACTGTTTATTTTCGTTATCAATCTCCACATTCCGAGTCTGAAGCGTTTCAATAGTAACATCCTTCTGAAAAATAACCTCCGACATATACTTCACTTCCTGGCATTTTTCCTTCAAAGCCTCAACTATGTTCTCCCTTTCAATCTCCTCGATATTCTTCTTCAGTTTAGAATTTTCATTCCTCAACTCTATCAGGATCTTCTCATTCACTTGAACTTTGCTCTTATAATCTTCTAATTCTTCAACCTTCAACTTCATCGTATTCTCCACTTGCTCCAGGTCTTTTCTGATCTTGTTTTCGGAAACCTGACTCAGTTCATATTGACTCTTAAAGAAAAGTTTATCACGAGTCAAGGCTTCAATAGTATCCTTCAACTCAACTCGAAGTTCCTCCAAATTTGTTTGAATTGTAATCAACTCCGCCTCTCTTTGTCTCAAAATTTCAGATTTAAAATTCAGCTCCCCTTTAATTTCATTTAACTGAGTCTCTAAAACTTGGATCTGCTCTTTCAACAACTCATCCGAAGAAGACAAACTCTTTCTATTTTCTGGAGAAACATTCTCTGATTTTTTTGATTCATTAGATAAATTCTCTCCGCTTGGAGACTTTGAATCAACTTCGCTATTCTCTAATACCGTATCAACAAATTCCCTAGTCTCTTTTGGATACGAATTCGACAAACTCTGGGACTGGAATCCTAATTCCAATTGCGGAACCTGAACCGATTTATTTCTCTCTATCAAAGTAGGAGAAAGTTCTAAAGTATCCTTTGAAATTCCAGGCAAGGGAACTCTGAACGACGAAACGTTGAAATGATTCCTCGTCGAATTCTGACCTTCACGAATGCCTTCTTGATAATCTTCGCATTCAGAATTAATTGATAAAATATCACTGAGAGTTCTTGCACTGTTCTTAGGCTCTTGCTTCGCCATTTCCCTTAGCTGATTCTCATCAAGGTTAAGGGAAAGATAAAATTCAAGTTGTTTTTCTTTCTTAAACAACTGCTCCTTCAGATGATCTATTTCTTCGTTCTTATCAGCAAGCATCGTATCCAAAAGCTGGGGAAGTTCAATCTGAGTGCGTTCTTGCTTTCCAACCTTCGATTCAAGAATTTTTTTCTCCTCTTCTGCAATTTCAAGACGATCCTTCAATTTTTGGATAACATTGTTTTCAGATTGAACAACATTTGCGATCTCCATTTCTTTTTCCATTAAAATCTGATTAGCTCTCTCGAGTTGTTCTTTTATCTCCTTCAATTCTAAATCTTTGTCTGCGATTAAACGCTCCATCGACTGAAGTTTAGTATTTGTCTCGTGAAGTTGAAGTTCCAATCGGGAAGTTGCTTGTCTCTGAGCAAAAGGTGCATCTTGTTTTTGTTGCTCAAGTCTTCCTCGCATCACTTCCATCTGAAACAATTGTTCTGAAGCTGTTTGCTGTAAAATTTCCTGCTCAGCTTGTAACTCTTCATTCTGATTTTTCAAAGTAGTGAGTTGGATATTCAAATCCTTTATTCGTTTCAAAGCCACTTCTTCTGCTCTTGCATGTTTCATCAATTTATCTTTTAGCTTCAAAACCTGATCGAGTGGAAGAGTCGGTGGGATGTTTGGATCATCAGGTGTAGGACATCGAGAGGCTTCTATCTGATCCCTGATGGAAACATCTTCACTAGGTTGACTGATGCTTAAACTCGAACCACAAACATGCAAAGCTTCGAGTTCTTTGATTCTCTTGTCGATGTGATTGTGCATCTCACGAAGCTCCATTTTGATTTGTTTCAAGGTTGAGGAATTAGAATTAAAATGCTCCGAGCTTAATTTGTGCTTTCTGAGTTCCTCCTGAAGATGACTGATGTGATCATTTAGCTGTATGTTCTCGCTTCCGGATTTAATGGACTCCAGTTCTTGAGCAAGTTCTTGCTGGTTTCGATTCTGGGCTGATATCAATTCTTCCAGTTGATTTATTTGGGTTTGAAGAAGTTCTTCATGCTCAACTTTTGTTTGAAGTTGTTGTTCAAGGTCGGTTATGATGTCTCGTAGAACCCAG
Organism: Synergus magnus; assembly: GCA_032275165.1. Lineage (NCBI taxonomy): Eukaryota > Metazoa > Arthropoda > Insecta > Hymenoptera > Cynipidae > Synergus > Synergus magnus. The sequence continues at coordinate 10,228,858 of JAUESH010000039.1, forward strand.
ATTTTGTCGACTGCTGCTTTTAACTCGCTTTCGGTTTCAGATTTTTTGGCTTCCGTGTCCGACATCAAGGAAGACATTTCTCGCATTTGAGATTCAAGTGCCTCCACCTGTTATTTTGTATTATATTTTAGTATTAGGTATCAGTAGTTAATAGGGAATTTAATAATGTTTGTTCATGATTAATATTTACAATGCATGCATTTAATTATGAGTAAAAATTACTATAAGTTTTAAAAGTTATTTCTAGTTGCTAATTTTTTAGGACCAACTATTTACAATCTCCATAATTACACCAAAAGTTCTATTTTACATTTAAAAATTAATTAATGGTAAAAGATAAGTGTACAGGGAGTTTATAATAAATAATTGAATTAATACGAAAATAAAAATAAAAATAAACGGAAAAATAATATTTGAATTATTCAGCGCTGTAACCTTTTGTTATACCTAAAATCCAGTTAAGAAAACTAATGTTTGTTTAAAAATAAAAGACTTCACTCACAGCAGCATGGACGTCAGTTGTTCGAAGCACAAGGTGTTCTGACGACGGAACAGGCGATAGTGAAGACTGCTTTGTGCAACAAACAGAAAACCAAAACCACAGTGCGGAAAACTTGTGTTAATACAATTACCAGTGATGCGGTGTTACAAGCATAATTACTACCATATTAGACAAAAATTAATATCAAAAGATCACTTGAAATTCACGCTAATTGCAATTTTACACAAAGCTAAAGTTGGGACACCATTAGTGAATTTCGAAAACTATTCTCTTTAACCATTAAACACCAAAATTAAAAGTAAAGCTATCAGCGCCTAGTTTAAATTAATTTAAAAAGAGTTAATCTTATTCTTATAAACTTAAAATTTCAAGAATTAAAAAACAAAACGAAATAAAATTAACTGAACCTTAAAAAACTTGAAAGAAATCAATTACGTTGAAATTTTACGAACCTCAGAAGTCATTCGCTGATCTCTTTCCTTCGTTCTCTCAAGATCACGCAGCTGACTTTCCAAATTCTCGATTTTTTTAGTCGCTTCATCAATTTCCGCTTCTCGTTCACTGGTTTGTTCCTCTAAAAACTTTTTCATCGCTTTAAGCTGTTTGTCAGCAGCCGCGATCTACAAATTCAATATTCATTAAAATCCCCGTCCCATCATCTAATTTTCAAATGGAAGAATTAATTTTGATTGAGATTATAGAAATAGTAAACGGTAATCAGCTTGAAATAAAACAGCGTTAAGTAATTATTTTTAAAAAAATTCGCCACGCATTAAACAAAACATGCAATGATTCTTTGATTAAAACACCAAATTCAAAAATCAAGCAAAATTTAAGAACACAATTAATTCGATTATTTATAATTAAATTTGTCTTTAAACTGCAAAACAATCATGCGAAAAAAAGACAATCATCCGCTTTTTAGCGAATTAAGAAAATGAATGATGAATTATTAGTATTCAATACAAGAGTGGAATTTTGTAAATTAAATGAATGAAGTGAAACACAACCATTGTCAAAATGAAATGATAAATTATTTACGAAAAACTTCTTCCCCTATTTCTATTCATTTCTCCCCAGGAATTCCAGAACCGTGGACGGGTAAAAAAGAACTTTTGCCAAAGCGGTAATAGCTTTTCAGACATTATAGTATTTCAATGTCTGATTTGTTAAATGGCTGCGAAAACCGTAGACGTGTATTATTAAGCTCTATAATAGAGAGTGGTTCTATATTCGATATTAGTAATTCTATGATTTACCTTTCGACAGCAAACCCTGTGAATGTATGAGGGAGGATTGGGTTCTAATGACACCTGCTGGCAAGACAACAGAACGCCAATCAATTTTTTTATAATCTGCATCGGAGCCAATCAATTGACATATCACTGATGATGAGAATCTTTCACTCGGTATTCAAAAATTCAACATTAAAATGCGTAAAGCCCCATAAGAAAAAATCGCTTTTTCCAACTTCGCTTTCAGAAATTGTTTTAAATTACACACGTTTCAAAACGAAACCAAAAAGAGCAATGATAATCAAATGATGATGAAGAATGCTAGATGATGATTATACATATAAATAATTCGGAATATCATTATTAATTTTTTTCTACTCAAAGAGAATGTTTGTAATATACTTGATTTATCAAATAAACGAGCATTTCAGTTATTCAGAAGAAAAATGTTAAGCGAAAAAAGATGATATTAAATCAGAGGGATCTTATTCCAGAAAGGAGTGAAGCATGCATAAAAAAAAGGCAATTACTGGAATTAGAAATACAAAAATTAAGGAAATCCTCTATAACATGCAAAATTACAAAATACAACCTTACATTTTTACATTCCTATCATAAATGAGAGGTATTATTTTTATATAAAATCTTTCAATTCATCATTCTCCGAGTTGAAAGATAGAAAAAACGTTTTTTTCATTTTGAATACATGTTATGAACTTTTCAAACCTCAAAAACTGCAGCACTTTTATAAATTTATTAAGGGAATTATGATTTGAAAACATCTAAAAAATGCAGTGGGCAAATAAATTTTTTACTCAAATAAATTCTACAGGAAAAAATCTCTAAATAAAAGTACTGTATAGTTTGAACGCTAAGCGCTTTGATACAGGGCACACAAAAACCAGTGGAACTACTAAATTATTCTCATAGTGCAGACACCACAACTATATGTATTGCAAACCACAACTAAATGTGTTTATTCATGCATTCAGTGCAAAATTCAAAATCGTCAAAAACGAAACTTACCTGATTCTGTAGATCTTCCTTCTCCTTTTTAGAATCGTCCGATATTTTGTCATTGTGTCTGCATAATTCTTCTACCAATTGAAGAAGATAAGGACTGTCTTCACAGCCATTCATTATCACCGATCTCGCTGTAAATTAATTTTAAAAAATTAATTACCTTATTCAATTAAATATTGAATACTACATTTTTTTTAAACAGATATAAACCCCACCTCGATCTTGAAGTTGCGAAATATCTTGCATTTCATCCTCGCAGGTTTGATCCTGTTCTCCATATCCTTCAGAGATAATTTCCTTCTTATTTTCCGCAACGATGAGTGATTTTTGCATCTTGTGAATTTTCACTTTCAATTGCTCAGATTCCTCTCGAAAAACAATCATAGTGTTCTCAGTTTCAGAGAGCTTGGAAGTCAATTCTTCGTTGATTTTCGTCAACCACATAACTTGCCTTGAAAGTTGATCTAGATTGGATTCATTCAGCGAAAATGGTACCCCAAGAATCTCAGCGCTTTCGGATTTTAGTCGATTTAAACATTTATTCAGTTCCTTTCTGAATTTCTTCGTGATGTCTATATCTTTTTCGATTACTTCTGCTAAACTCTCGTTGTCGCTGTTAATTATCGAAGCTATTTCACTCGAATGCGGAGCAAAGTGAACGCGTTTGATTTTCGGTAAAGATCGTTCCTCGACTTCGTTGTCGCTGCTGTTCAAAATACTTTCATTTGAATCAAGGGTTTCATTTCCTGTAGTGGACTTCGGAATTCTATTGGCGATTGACTTCTGGGGCGTTTGCCTTTTTTGAACTTCGCTGATGAATGTGTTGTTCACTTCATCTTCGCAAGCAACAAAAAAATTTATTAAGTCACCGACTACACTTTTTAGTGTCCCACATGTTTTATTCAATTTATCTCTGTAAACAAAATTTTTATTAAAATGTAATACATAAAAAAATGTAGCAGAGATTTTTAATTGAAAAATATGTAAGTTTTGTCAAACCTCTCTTTGATTAAATCATTTTTCAGAGAAGCCTTCTCTCCCACTGCTTGTTCAGATTGAATCGCTCGATTGCATTCTTCTTTGAGATTCTTAATTTCCTCCTCGTAGCGTTTGATGGTTCTGTTTGCTGCGTTTAGATTGCTATTGTGTTCTTCCTTCAAGCGTTTTACTTCTAAATCGTGTTTGTCTTTTAACTCTTGGATCTCACGTTTCGCGTTGTTTGTGAATTTATTTCTGAGCTCTAGTAATTCGGAAGGCCAGTTTTCTTCGACGTCCGAATCGATCGTGAGTAGAGTCTGTGAAATTTAAAAATATTTTGTTGAATTAAATTATTTTCTCTAGTTATGTATTATTTATTTGCTTTAAAATTAAAGGAGAAGTATTGAGGATTCCCAGAACCAAAGGAGATAATTGGGAAATGAGGCGAATTTTTTTGGAAAACATTAACACGATGATGAAAGAAAGAAGTTTAAAAATACAATTAAATTAGCAGGATTGTTGCAGAATTAGGAAATGTGATTTCACTTTGCAGTAGCCTAAGACAGCTACCTGAATTTGATCCTGAAGTGCGTTGACAATATCAAGTCGAGCAAGCGCTACTTGTTCCTCAAGTTGATGGCTATAAGCAGCTCGCAGCTTCGTCAACTCACTACTTTCCAATGCTGTCTCGTCCAAGTCAGTTTGACAATACTGCATGCGTATGAGGTCACACGGAAAAATAGTTAATTACATAAAGAACACGAGTTAATGATGAAACACAATGTTAAGCTTCAAGTAAAACAAATCATGCTTAAAACTAACTTTCAACTCTTTTCAATAACCCTTTTCTCCAAACAAAACACAAAGTAAAATCCAATTAGCTTTCAGGATATTAATTTTAAAGCTTAGACAACGACATCAGAATCAGTGATCGTAGATATGTATTTTTGATTTTGATACTGTTAACCTATTCAACTCCAAACCTTCATAACTTTAAAAAGAAAAACCTACCTGATTAACGGCCTTGAGGAGAGACGTACGGCTGCCTTTTTCCTTAAAATTCTTCAACGCCTGCTGTAACGTCTCTATTTTCTCCTTATACTCTTTTATAACCATCGAAGTTTCTTCATCTCTCGCCTCAACTTTCGAAGCGTTTTCCAGATTCGAAACATTCGGACAATCTCCAGCACCTCCAAAGTACAAATCATCTGTAAGTTCTTCAATTTCACTATCATTATCCGACATCTTCTTCGACTGCTGGCTAAAAACTTCTTCGGAATATTGCTTTTCCATCTGAAGACATTTTTGCTCAAAATAAGTCCTCAACTCTTCCATTTCTTCTTGATGTCTTTTTTCCGCCTCATTAATCTCAAGTTTATGCTTCTCACACATCTCATCAATCCTCCTCACAAAAGACTCATTCTCTTTATTAAGACGATCGACACACTGCCTGAGCGAATCAACACTATCAGCCTCGTCCTTCAAATCGCCAATTTCGTTCAGCAATTTCTCATTCTCAGCTTTCACTCTCTCAAACTGCTCATGATACTTTTCGATCTTCTTCTCCATTTCCTCATAATCCTTCTGTTTCTCCAACAACTCCTTCAACTCTTTAAGAAGATGCTCATTCTCTTTCGCTAGAGCATCAGCTTCTGCGTGAAGCTTGGAAATATCGGTCTTTCCAGTGCTATTAGCAATCGTTTTAGTACTATCATCCGTCATATTTTTATTCAGTATAGACTCATCAGAAAGGTTCGTTTCGCCCAGAGCAAAGTTGTTATTAGACTCATCGACAAAATTACTCTTATCGGAAATAGCCGAGTCATCCATTCTGCTTTCTCCCATTAAAGTCATATTCAATCTCTTGTATTCTGCACACTCTGCCCAAGCAGCAGCCAAACCATTTTTCAATTTCTCTTTCTCTTCTTCAACCCTCTTTGTCTTTTCATTCATGGATTCTAATTTACTTTTGTACTCTAAGATCTCCGCTTCCTTCTCTCTCAAAATCTTTTTTAGAGCTTCGATCCCGTTCTTAGAATCACTCTTCTTATTCGATTCCTCTTCCATCGTTGCAGTTTCAGAAGACAATTTATCATGAATGTTCTTCATGTCCTTTAATTGTTTCTCATACGACTTCTTCGCCAAATTTGCTTGTTCTAGTTCTTCAGTTGCTTTTTGGACACTCTCCTCAAGATCATTAATTCTACTCAGAAGCTGCTTCTCCATTTCAATTTTGTCTTCCAATTGGTGAAGATTATGTTGATACTGCACAGCAAATTCGTCGATGGTTTGATAAACAGTCGCATCGAAAGGAGAAGAAGTGGTACTAATGCCACTGATTCTCGACATATTTTTTTCCAGGTCGTAGATTTTGTTACTAAGAGACCTTTCGTGCATTTGATTGTTTTCGATTAAAGATTGGGCAGCAGCATAACGAGCTGAGAGATCGTCCATTTTGAATTTCAGGACCTCGTTTTCTTGCTTCAAAGCCGCTACGTCGGAAAGTGCTTGTTCCAAGGATCGCTCAATGCTTTCTTTCGATTCTAGGACGCTAGCTGCTGCTATATATTTTGCAGTCATGTCGTCAAGTTGAATTTTATGAAGACGAATTTGCTCATTCAACATTTCATCCCCGAGGTCTTCGAGATTTGAACGCTGCTGGCTCACATCCGATCGGGAATTTTGTAAATCGCTTCGATTCATTAACTCGAGCCTCAGAGTTTCCACAGTTTTTTTGTAATTGACCACCTGCGCTTGGAATATCGCGAGTTCCTTAGTATGAGAGATTTCTTGCTGTTTCTTATCTTCCTTTAACTTTAGCACATGATCGTCATAGTTTTGTTTGATGGATTCCAACTCGGATTCGTACTTCATTTCAAGATCCTATGAACAAAATTTAAGAATTAAAAAAGGGAAAATTGGAGACGAATTACAGGTCTAAATTATAATTTAATATTTAATAAGAACATACCTTTAATTCTTTTTGATGTTCCAAAGCATTAGCGTTGATCTCCGCAGTGAATTTTTCCATAAGAACTTGCATTTCCCTCTTGACTTTTTCCACTCGAGCTTCTGCTAATTTCTGTTGCTCCAAGGTTTCAGCACTTGCGCGAATTTCTTTGTTCAAATTACTAATCTGCATTTTATAATCTCCTATTTCTGAATTCTGGAGTTCTTTTTCCATCTCCAATTTTTGAATTCTTTCGTGAGATTCTTTAATTCTATCTTTGAGATCACTGATCACATTTTTCTGCTCAGTGACGTTAGATTCTAAGGCACTAATCTGAAAAGATATGTTACCATTTATTAGAAATTAAAGATTAAAAATAAAAAATCTTTTAATTAATAAAGAAAGAATTCTTTTCTCTTACCTTTTCTTGTGTAAGTTTTTCGGAGTTGGGACTACTGAGCTGCACAGTATTGAGGGCATTTAATTGTTCTACTAAATTATCACGAGCTCCTAGTGCTTGCACGAGAGACGAGGTTAAATCTTCTATGAGTTTATCGCGTTGTTGGACAGCTGATTCGAATTCTTGAAGCTGCAAAAAAAAAAAGATTCGAAATCTTAGGATCAATTTTGCTATCTTCGCAGTGAAAAATTTAAAAAAGAATCCCCTACTTTAATTTTAGAATAAAATAAAATATTGAAAGTAGATAATTGATATTATCTAAGAATAATACAAGTTAACTAATTAATTACTACTTACTTTAAAAACTACTTACTTTAGAGTGATAAACAGCTATGATATTTGAATTATTCTGAATACTGCTAGTATGGCTACTATTATGAGAGGAGTTTGGAGAGGAGTTTTCGCCCCGAAGATGATCAATCTCAGCGTTCAGTACCTCTACCATTGTCTCTTTTGCTTGCAACAATTCCTCTAATTCTGCTACTCTATTAGCCATTCCTTCTAATTCCGCTTCCCCTTCACCCTCGCTCATGCTCACACTACTGTATGTGATATCCCGTGAAGAGATGCCTTCATTTGCCTGTTTTTTAATTAGAAAGATATCATTTTTGCGATTAAAATTGAAAAAATAGTATTAATTATATTACATATAATTCTTATAAAATACTTACACTAGCAGCTTGTGCTTCCAAGTATTGTTTTGGCATATTGATACGCAAAGATTCATCATCAGATACTTGAGAAAGTCTGCCCATACGTTCGGCTTTAAACCTCTCCAGCTGAAAAATGTTATTGCACTTTTTGAATCAGGCTTCATAAAATGTAGGTTCTTTTTTTTGACAAAAAAATTAATCCGAATGTAAAATACATCTTTGCAATTACAATTTACATCATTTTCATAGATAAAAATACAAAATTCTCCCACTAATATTCTGAATAAATAAAACGAGGTTTGTTCACAGACTAAAACTTCGATTTTAAAATAGCATATAAATAATATCAAGGTATCATAACCAAAGTGAAGTAAAATCACAAGTAAACAAATACAAATGGAATTATACGTTAAGATACAATAATAAGTATTACAATCAAACCACTTCTCTCATAATGAAATTGAGTAACTAAACAATCTGTTTACTGTTCAAAATGTAATCTTTACAGTAAACACGGATTTCAACCGTCATACCATTTGTTCCAAATAAAAGTTTAAAGCATACTGTCTTTTTTGTAAAAAAAAATCTAAATGTTTATACGAAATCTGAGGAAGTTTATTTAGGAGTAGGTGGCACAACCAAATAAGAGCCTAAAACAGAACTTTCTATTTTCAACTTACGATCGAAAGAGCCTAATCCTGTTTAAAAATAGCTTAAATCTAATCATGAATAAAAAACATGCGGGTAAACAGCCCTACCATTTCTTTCCCTGCCTCCAAGGCACGTCTTCTACGTTCCTCTTCATCCATCACTTTTTACAATTTTTTTACAAATTACGGAAAAATTCAAACTTTAATGATTATATATCTATCACACCACACGACTAAAGACTAAATTATTTTTAAAAACCTTTTAATGTCACTTCAGCTATTTACTACATCTTTAAACGTTGTTCTAAAGTGTCAATTCTCAACAAATAGATTTTTCTGACCGTTATCATTGACCCTTTTGTCGGTTATAATTATAATTTACAAAACGCGAAGCGTCAAGCAAATGTCAGAAACTAAACGTTTGCAAGATGAGAAAAACTGAGGTTATGAAATCATAGCTGCAGTGCTGCCTCCTGGAGGAAAACTTTCTCTTCTGGAGAAAACGGCGAAAAACAGTTTTTTTTTAAAAAAGAAAAAAAAAGAGACAAGAATTAAGTCTAGGAATTAAATAATATAGTTTAATTCATCATCTTTTACCTTTGAAAGGGATTTCGTGCTTCTTTTTTTGTAACAAAAAGTAACTTTCGATCGTTTGAAACGGTGCTTGAAGAAAAAAAACTTCATTGTAAACAAACCTTATCCTCGACCAGTGAAATCTGTCGTTCAAAAAATTCGCGTCTATACAGGATTATTAAGTGTTTATTTTGCATTTATTACACTGATTACTATTTAATTTTTTATTTCCAAGCTCGATTTTAAAGGATTAAATGGAGATGCATGACGTGTTACACGTGGAAGTCTGTCAGAAGGTTGACAGGTACTGTAAATCATTCAAATATTTTGTCACCGCTTTGTCTTTTATCATGCCGCATGCTCGTTTGTCTAAAAATATTTACCTTATTGATAACTTTCATTGTTTAGATGATTTTCTACAACTATTTTGTATATTGAATTAGATCCCAAATCCTGGTTATAATTCGCTTCATGAACTTTGATTTTGTGACAATTTGCTAAAAAAATGCCATAGACTATTTGTATTCAAAAAAAGTTTTTTTTCGGATTTTTTATGATTTTATCTTTCTCATAGAATAATTGCTAGGGGTTGATTGTTTATAAAAAGAAGTTTAGGTTCAAAATAAGCTTTAGAAAGATAATTATTATTCAGGGTTAGAGACAAAGGAAATTCATTTCTTATCCTTTTTATTGAGCTTTGAAAACTTTATTTTTTACTTTAATTGAATGTAGAATCTCTGCAATTATATTACTATTGAAAAACTATAGCGTAAAAACCTTGTTATAATAATATGAATATGTTATAATATGAATCTTAGATTTAATTTGACCTTATTAGAGTTAAACAATATGTATTTTCTAAATTACAGCACACTACCTCCTCCTGATGTAGAAGAAGTAGTAAAAGCAGAACTAAGCTCATTGGAAGAAGTTCCTCTCAACGTGCCGATTCAAGGAGAAAGCTTTTCCAAAGATATTATAAAGAGCCATGTTGAATCGATCGTCTGCTCTTCTAATAGCACTGAGGTATACTAATAATTTTTTAAACACTATTTCAGCTTTTAATTCAAAATTACTCATTATTTCCATTTCAGAAAACTCACATGAAAATTCACAGCAGTACTCTCAGAGTTTATGTCTATCGACTAACTCAAGAAAATGCAGCTATGGAGACTTTTCGAACCGATTCCGACGAGTTGTCTGCTGCTACTCACTGGATTCTTCCCTCAAAAGATTTCCACGGATTATGGGACAGCCTGATTTATGAATCCGACGTTAAAGAACACGTAAGAAATATTTAATCTCTTTCTTACTCTCTTCTCATTGATAATTTATTATTGGAATTTAAAAAGAGTAACATTTCTTACAGCTGCTACACTTTGTTGAGACGACGATGTTGTTCTCAGATCGAAAGGTCGATCCCAACATAATAAGCTGGAACAAAGTGGTCCTTTTACACGGACCACCAGGTACAGGAAAAACAAGTTTGTGCAAAGCTCTCGCCCATAAAGCAGCGATTCGTCTGGGCAACCATTTTTCTCATGGAGAATTGGTTGAGATTAACAGTCATAGCTTATTCTCGAAATGGTTTTCAGAGGTGGCATTGAATTGTATTAGACGAGTCTTCATAAATTTTCTTTTAGATTTTTTTAACTGGTATTTTTTCAGAGTGGCAAATTGGTTATGAAGCTCTTCGATGAGGTAAAAGCTCTGCTAGAGAATCCAAAAGCTCTGGTTTGCGTTTTAATAGACGAAGTGGAATCACTGGCACACGCTCGAAAATCTTGCTCTAATGGAATCGAACCCAGTGACTCAATTCGTGTTGTGAATGCTCTGCTTACCCAATTGGACCACATAAAAAAATACCCGAACGTATTGATTCTTACGACAAGTAACGTGACTGAGGCTATTGACGTAGCGTTCATAGATCGTGCAGATATCAGGCAATTCATTGGGTTTCCGAGTGAGCAAGCGATATACAAGATTTATAGCTCGTGTATAAAAGAATTGATGAGGGTAAGTTTATTCCTTAAATTTATATCTCAGAAAATGTATATTTTATCTCCTTTTCCTTTTATTTTATATTTCAGACTGGCTTCATAGAATCAGAAGTTTTAAGCGAAATGTCATACTTAAAGAAGCTTGGCTACGAAGAAACCGTGGATACGAGACACAGTCTTATGTTGCTCGAATTAAGCAAACAAAGTGTGGGAATGAGTGGACGTGCACTGAGAAAAATCCCATTTTTGGCCCACGCTTTATACACTCATTCAACGAAATGTACAGTTCCTCGATTTTTGAGAGCCATGCATCTCTCCATTGAAAAACAAAAGGAAGAGGAAATCGCATAATTAAAAACTTAATTTCAGCCGTCCTTTTTTATATTTTTACAAACGAATCACACTCTTACTTTAAATGCAAGTATTTCCTAAAAAGCTTAACTTAACTAATCCCGAGATGGTTCTTAAACGTTGAAAAGCATTTATCACAGAAGTACACAGTATTTTTCTTTGAGACAGTATTTTCGTGTACAAGCATTTCAAAATTTTATATTTTTGTTCTCATTTTAAGAGTATCTATCCTTTTTGCAAGTGCCTTAATAGTACTTAAGAGTAAAACGTCTTTTGTACTTGTATTTTTATTAACGTTATTTAATAGCTTTAATATTAAGCTTGGATAATTAATAATTTTTCTATTTATTTTGCATGCAAATCAAATATTAAACAACTGTAAGTCTAAGATTCAAATAAAAAGATGTAAAATGTAAATATAATTTTTTTCCTTGTTCTGAGTTATTCAGAGAATTTTATTACTGCCCGTTAAACGTGAATTATTCTGATTTGTACATACAATTGCAAAAAGAATTTTCCTGATTTAAATTTCCCGCTAGAAATATAACCTCAAAAGTCAGAAATTCAAACTGGCGGGAAAATTTGATTTAATTCGAAACCTGAGATTAGGTTTCTCTAATTTCACAACAAATGATACTTCATTTTGCTATTTTAATTAACTAATTCTATTTTTAAGCCTTATAAAATCAAAAAAAGCACATAAAACCCGTAATTATCCCATTATTAATGAATAATCAAAAACTGCATTTCGCCTAGCGCTAGCAGTCTTGCATTGAACTAGAATTTTCAAGTAGAAATCTTGACAGAATTTCTGCTCTACATATTGCGTAATCTATGATAGAAGTTTATTTTTTTTTCTTCTGGCACTCGCCAGTAGTGGTGAACGTTGATGTTTTCAGTTGTTTTGAGGTGCCAATGCGTGTTGGTTGTGTTTTCCCGGTAAAGAATTATTCTTGTGAGTGTATTTGTCGATAAAAATACCGCACATAAAAAAACGTTAGTTGAAAATCACTCGAGTTCGTTCGGGATTTACAGGTTTTCATGTGAATTTGTTTGTCTAGTGAAACAGTGTGTAATTTGAGATTTAAATTGCAACAGTGAATTCGACCGGAGTGATAGGGAAATTAACTCTTTCACCGCCGAATAATGTCGCAGCAGCGCGACACTGTAATTCATCTTGTTGCTGGAGGGTGGGTCTCTTTATATTTAGCAAAATTCTCAATTTCGAATCAACTTGATGTCAATCATCGCTAATGTTCATTGTATTCTTCTCGAAAATTCGTAAAATTCGAACCGGTTTTTAACTTCGGAATTCCGTTAATTTTCAAACCTCCATCTTCTTTCCACCTTCTCCAATTTGCCGACATCCGACATTGATTTAAAGTCTAAGCAATTTGGCAAAAATTGACAAGTAAATAAATAAAAGTAAGTGATTTCATTTCGAAGAGAAGTAAACAATGACAGGTGAAAATTGCAATCAGGTTGATTTATTGTTGTTGCTTTCATTTGAATATGGATGTTTTACTATTTTTGTTGAAAAATAGGTTTTGTTAGATTTTGACATGTTAAATTTGAATGCCCTATAAATGTAAATGAAGAAAATAGACACAACAATCCAAGACCTAGGCTAATATCTCACGTAACGTACAATATAGATTTTAGTGCGCAGTGTCGAGATTCTAAATTGTAGTTAAACAACGTGGGCAATTAAAGTTAGTAAATTGATTTTTAATTAGAGTTTAATTGATCCTGACATTCTAATTCGTTACGATTATAGATTCGCTGAGCCCAGTAAATAATTTGTTTCCTCTTCTAGTATCAAGCATATTTTAGCTTACATCATCTGATAAAAGTTCATCGATCCATATTTTTAATTAAAGAAGAAGAAAAGTTTTTTTTACGTTTATTACAAACCTGAATAAGAAATTATTTTCCTTTAACGTTTTTGTTTTTCTTGACTTAGTCTATCTCAAAAATTCAATAAAATTAAATTTTTACTACCTATATCAAATATGTAGTTGTATATTTTAAAAGAATATTTCCTAACAGAGTCAAAAATTAGTAGGGTAGGATTTTGTATAGGAGCACTTCTGCTCATAAGGCTGCTCATAAGGTTTTAAAAACAAACTATAACTCTTATCTGTCCACACATTCTGATTTATAATCATGATTAAAGTTATGCTTTGAGAAGTATGTACTACAAAATTATGCTTTCTGAACTGCGCAAAAAATTTATAAATCTGAAATGTAATTGAATGGTTCAGTTTAGACCTGTTTTTAAGTGCGTAGTACTGTTGAAACTTATAAATAAAAACAATTTTTACAACTCTATATCCTATTTTGGCGGTAATTCAATGAGTATCTGCTGGATACAGATACACACGTTTTTTAACGATCTGGTAAACATCAACTTCAACATACTATATGTTGTTTGTGTTTTGAACTACATAGTAGCATGTCGTCTTGATATGTACTATAGACATATACTTCCTGAGCTATATTTAGTATCATGCTATGCATTCTAGCCGGTTCAATGTAAAAGTGTGAGTTCGATGATTGTATAAGCCAATTGGTATGGGAATTTCGTACACCTGGAACCGGTCTACCTTCTCTTTTGGTTCTTTAAGGCTATGTATTAGTTATCCGATCCCTACCTTATCGATTTTCATTTTTTCAGACATCTCACTTGAAAACAAATAGAGAAAATGCATTTTAGCCAATAGATAAGCGTTCCTTATCGTTTTCTTTACATTTATCTACTACGAAAAATCAATTTTAATTATTAGTCTTTTTATGTGATACATGAAAACTAGAGCATAAAATATTATTTACCTTATCCGAATAACAGATTTTGTTGTTTTAAATAATTTAAAGATTAAGAAGACGATGTTTTCTGAGAGATTGAAAGTATATTTTTTGGTTTAAGTTCCTTTTTCTGAGTTCATCGCTTCAAGGACCTGATGCTATACGCACAAATTACGCATGAAGAATATAGATCCAGACGGAAATTTCTATATTGCTCCCGTGAATTTCAATCTTTATTATTAGTCCATAGAATTTCTGAGATTTCATGTCAAAGTAGAAAATTGATGTTTGAATTTGTTTTCTAATAAAAAAGAAATAATAAGCAAATTATTAATGCAAATAATGATGTAATTTTTTTAATTTGCAGAGTGGCTGGAACAGTTGGTGCCATCGTAACTTGCCCTCTTGAAGTTGTCAAAACACGATTGCAATCTTCCAGTTCTGGTTTTTACCCTCCTGGTAACAAGGAATTTATTTCTGGTCATGTCACCTGTAAGACCTTTCCGAATCCGCCACAAAGGCGATTATGCACTGGCGAGAATCCAAGGTACTAAATAAGTAATTAGAAAGGAACCGAACTATGAAGTATTAAAAGTATCACAACATGTTCCCTTGTTTTATTTATTTAATGATTATTTATTTTCGGTTACGGTTTAGGTACTCTATGGCTCTTTCTCATTATGGGACAGCAGGAGGTGCACCACACACACAGACACCTCCTAATCTCATCCAGTGTCTAAAATACATCGTGGAAAGTGAAGGCATCCGGGCCTTATTCAAGGGATTAGGTCCCAATCTCGTCGGTGTCGCACCTTCCAGGGCGATTTACTTTTGCACCTATTCTCAGAGCAAAGGTTTCTTCAACTCATGTCTACCTCCAGATAGTCCCGTCGTCCACGTCTGTTCAGCATCCTGTGCCGGTTAGTTTAATTAATATTTCATTCAAATCCCAATTTTATCACAGTTTAGTCGTCATCGATTTTCTCTTCGAGATGAAAATATTAATCCTTCTCTTTTATACTACATTAAAGAATGGTCCCTGCTTCGCCTGAATTCTTTAAAATGATAAAATACAAATGCAAACCTTGATTCTCAAGCTTTAAAGTCTCTTATCACTAATGATAAAAGCATTTTCATTTTTTTTTTAATCATTGAACGAGTAAATAAACAAAGGAAAGCTGGCATGCAACATTGAGAACTTTTATTTTCTTTCGAATGAATAAGACTTCTTTATAAATAGTTTCCATAATCGAGTTACGCGAATAACGCTGATAATAGCTATCAATGTACGTCATAGATTTATCTTTCTCAAGGGGGGTTCAAATATTCAGTAATAGTTTCAATTCACTCTGATCTTTCGCTTAAAAGCTGAAAAGACGATAACACGCGGGCTACACTTGAAACACC
>JAUESH010000039.1:10251267-10272909 GCA_032275165.1 Synergus magnus
GCACGTGACTATTTCAAGGAAACATTGGAATAGGTCGTGGGCGGAATTGTGATGGTCAATAAAGAGAAAGGGAATTAATATTAATACTTAATTAATATTAAGTTTTTTTCTTTATAAAGGACTCTAATTCTATTTTTCTTTACAATTAGACACACTAATTTTATGATTTTTTTTTTAGATTTCATAACAAAATTAAATACAATCAACATTGACTTGAAGTTCATGGACTACCTGGTAGTTTCTTGTAGTATTTTAACGCTAAATAAATTTGAGTGGATAATTGACGCATTGAAGTGTTAAATAACGAGGCAGGAAAATGTTGTTGTGCACGCTTGACTCGTTTGTGAAATATATACGATGAGACTTATTGCAAGGTGAAAACACATGGGGCATTGCCCTGCGAGTCCTTTTTTAAAGTAGGTCAACGGGTCCAACGAAAAGAACAGCTTTCGAAACTCAAGATAGGGGATGCAAAAACTTTCATGAAAAAGTACTCCTACAAGTCGATAACGATATTTTTAGCATTTAGAAATTATAAATTATTTTATTTACAAACTTGTCCTTTTGTTAGCTTCTAAGACCTTATATTTTTACTCCCAGTAAAAATATAAACTTATATATTTCCTAAATTAATTCCGAAAATTTGAATAAAAAATAATTGATAATTGAGTTTTATCGATAACAAATAGTGTGAATGATAGGCATATCGTATTGGATACAGGCAGAATTTGGATTTAAAGCGTCGATAAAAAATTCTTTTACAATTCCATTTATAGTGACCATAGAATATCGGCGACTTCTAAGTCCTCCAAGTTCTGGCATTTCAACTTCCATTCCTATCGCTTTTGTATATTCGCCCCCAGGATCTGCCAGTAATCTTATCTAAAATTGTCAAAAAAAATTTATTGTAAAATCTGAAAGATTTCTGTTATACTAAAAATATTTGTAAATTTCAATTTTTTACAAAGGAAGAGAGAAAATAAGTGAGTCCTAATTAATTAAAAAAGAGTTATTTTATTCAATTATTTTATTAATTTATAATTGGCAATTTATTGTTAATAAAAAATAATTTACTTTGCCCTCAGCATCTTTTTGTTTTCCCCAAGCTGCAAGCACAAAGGGATCATTTACAGAGATACAGACAATTTCTTCAAAACCCTTTGATTTCAATTCATCCGACCTTAACAATAATTATGCAGTTTAAACAAAAATGATGTCAATTTAATGAATTAATGCTCGATATTTTTTTTAATCATAGCAATTTTTTAAGTACAAAAAATAAACAAAATAAAAATAAACAAACCTCTGAATTTATTAAGACTTTATTTCAAATAAATGGATGATATACTTTTCTATAAAACCTGATAAATGCACTCTGGAACATCCTGGAACGAATGCACCAGGAATTCCAAAAATTATTGCTTTTTTTCTTGACACAAGCTCCTTTATGTTTATTTTATTTTCCGGGTCATTTTCATAAAGAATAACGTTTGGTATCTTTTCACCAAGTTTTATTTCCATTTGTTTACTTTTTGTAATTATATTTAAAAAATTGTTTAAATTCTTAACTTTCTGTTCAGCAAGATTAGGAATTTTATTAATTGTGTAAATGGAGATTAAAAATAAAAGCAGATAAACAACTACATAATTGAAACATAATTGAAAGGTGACATTTGTCAGATGATAAGATAAAATCATTCAACTGTTTTATAATTTTACAATAAGTACAATTTATGTAAGTACAGTAATTCTATAATCTTGAATCGAATCAATCATAAATTTCTTCATTTACTTATAGTATTTACATACATGATTAATAATTGCTGATAAAAATTATCAATTTTTTGCTGCCAGATCTCATTGATAAACGTGATGCTCAGTTTGCAAAGGGTAATTAATTATAATAATAAATCAGAATCGTAGATTCGATAATGAAGAGTATTTATTTTTAATTATCTTGTTAATTAGGTAATTCATTTTTAATAGTATGCTCAAATCGAAAATCGTTCCTAAAAATGATTTAAATGATTAAATAAATTATCATCAACTTGGGTAAAAAAATATACAAAACCGGAATCACATGTCCTATAAGTGAATTTCCAATCATTGATGGGACATTGATGTTGCAGGTTTTATGGCGTGTACAGCGACGAATCCGATTTGGTTCGTAAAAACGAGACTTCAGCTAGATCATCATTCAAATCGAACCAGTGCTCTAGAATGTGTCCGGAGGATATATCGAAAATCGGTAAGAATTAAAGCCTACAATGCACTGGCGCGACTTAGAAAAATTATATGTTTATTTTTTAGTTTTTGTTTATTAGTCTCTTAAAACGGGTAAAATGAAAACAACTATTTTACAGCCAATTCTTTAATATCAAGAATTTGTAAACTCGCGTTGAAGTGAAGATCAACGTCTTTGATAAATTATCGCCCATCACTTCCTTTAAAAAACCGTCTAATCTTTATTTTCAATTCAATCTTTTTTTTACATTTTATTAATTTAATTTGGAAGTAGAAATTTAATATAAAAGGAACTCCTTATGCGTAAAGGAAAACGTTTACAAAAGAGGGAAATGGCTTCTCGTGGAGAATTCTATTTCAGTTTTTAAAATTCTTTTCATAACAAATTTTAGCAAACTACCATACTTTTACTCTTTTGCATTAACAGCACTTTGGTTTCTTCTTGGCATCGATTTTCAAGCTTGATCTAAAATTGTATTCGTGACCTACGAATAGTAACTCCAGCTAAAAATAGGGGGAAAACGCTTGCCGGTAAACAAGAGTGTTATGTCCCTCATATCCTAACTTCGTTATTTCCATTGCCAAATTTAACTATCCTACAAGGAGCCTTCGCCACTTCCACAATTTTTTCATCTCTTTTTTGCAACTCTGACTCAAGGGAAAAGAAGAAACTGCCTCTCTAGAAATTATAATTAAAAAGTAAAATTAGAAATTGAAAAACTATTAATAAAATTGTATATATTATCAATTTCAAAAAGACTCTTATAAAAACATCAAGTAAACTTAAAACCTGCAAGAATTTTTTCTAAAATTGGTAAATATTAAAAGAATCTCATTAATCAGGACACGTACGACATATTAAAATTTAATTTTTTCTCGCTTTATAATCAGGGCTGCTTATTCACCAGTGAAATATTTACATCTTGTATTTATACTGATACCTTGCCAAATTCATTGGCAATTGATATCATCCTGAACAGTTTGAAATTTATTTCCTCAACATTACAAGCATTTATTTAGTTTTAAAGGAATGTATCAAAATAGTAGATAAAAAACAAACATCTGAACTTTTGCTGTTAGATTTCGCAATTGAATGAGAATAATTCTCATTATTAATATTTATTATCTCATTATTAATTTAGCTTAATTATTAAGCTATATATATATATAAGAATTCCAAAGCCGCACCCTTCTTTTCATTTCTTATATGAACTTCAGTTAGACTAATGTCAACGTTTCTCCCACATGCAGATGCGTCTGTAACTCGCAAAAACTTTCCATTGGCGAACAGAATAAGAAGAAAGTGCTTTAACATGTTTTAGTTTGGCTTCTTAGTAACCCCGATTAATTATTTTGTAAATGCCTTGATTGCATATTATTATTCTCCATCTATATCTTGCATTTACATATTGATAAAAATCTTAAATTGGAAAATTAATATAATTTAAATTAAGATTCTTCTCGGGAACTAAATATTTCAAATCGAAAACTATTTGCCAGTATTCCAGCAATAAACGAAATGGAAAACAGCCTAAAAATTGGTTTCAATTTATATTGTTTTCAATCTCGGTCGTTGTACCAGATTTTAAAAATAATTTTCAAGAAAGCGGAAAAAAACTTGCTCAATCTCATACATGTTTTTTGCTTCGTAGGAAATAAAAGCATAAAAATAAATAGAATTTGGATGCGTCTAAAAAAAAAAAAAATAAACTTGTAAGCATAGCAAATTTTTTCAATCATGGTTATAACTTTTCATTGGCCTTTTATCTTATTTTTTTTTCTCTGATCCCCATTTTTCTTCCCTTAAATGTTCCTTATTTATCCAATTATTATAGCAATAGGATCTGTGAGACTTGTAAATAAGAGTTCCTGCTGCAGAGAAAGAAGATTTTTTATCTCATTTCAGTTTGTGATTTTGTTATTTAGACGTAAAATTAATGTTATTGACCCTTTCTTTGATTTAAAGGGTTTCCTCGGCTTCTACAAGGGTATCACTGCGTCCTACTTTGGCATCAGTGAGACAGTCGTTCACTTCGTCATTTACGAAGCCGTTAAAGCCTGGCTTCTGACTCACAGGTCAAGGGATGTAACTGACGATTCCAAAACATCACGTGACTTTTTGGAATTTATGGGAGCTGGAGCTTTTTCGAAAACAGTCGCTTCTTGTATCGCCTACCCTCATGGTAAATATCGATTATTGAGACTCGTACCGTTTTTATTTATTGTTAAAATGAAAAAGACAAACCTTTCTCTTTTCACATAAGTTTCACTTCACCGAGTTTTTTTAAAGGTTTGTAATTCAGCCTTCACTGTCTTTTTATTTTGATTTTCGGTACAAGGTAGCTTTCCACTTTATAAAGTACATAACTTTAAAAAATATTGGATAGTTCTCTGAATTGCTATAATGTTCTACTTTAATTTAAAAACTTTCGATTAACTACATTCAGTATTTGTAAACTCAGTTCTAAAATCATACTTTCTTCAGAATTATCTGTCCAAATCTTTGCTTTTGGTAGACGTCCAGAAGTGGAGAAGCAAAACAGATCAGTACGTTATGTAAAAGTTACGCATTCAAAGGCCTTCGTGACTGACTAGAACCTAGAACTGTTTGAAATGTCCGAATAACAAATTGCTCTTAAATCTTAATTTATATGACATTCCTCTGCTGCGACTTAATTTTCAAATTTGCTAAATTTGTTGCAGAGGAAATTTGCATATTCTTTTATGAAAAACTATCTAATCCTCTTCACTTCTAAACTTCTAATCCGCTTGTTTTAATGAGGGGCGTTTAATGAACCCGGGAAAAGTTTAATTGGACTTTTTTAAGAGATTACACAAGTCATTAAAAAAGCTATTTTTTGTTGTTTGTAAAAATTTCTATAGGTACCTGAAATTCTTAGGGCATTAACTTCTCTTTGTCAGATTTGGAGTGATCACGTTTATCTGAATAGATCTAAAGATAGCACGAGCAATATTATCTCTCTGGCCAGAATTTAATTACGCATTACGTCGCCTTCATTCTTTCCTAACAAGGGATGATGATTGTTTAATGTTCAATGCTTGCACAAACACGTGATTCTTGTAATATTCTTATTTTTGCGATAGGGGGGTGGATGTTGAACAAGTAAATTTAGTGTTTGAAAACGGAAAATAAGACGTGAAGTGAAACTATCTTTAAAATATCATTCTGACTGATAGGTGTCTAAAATCAGAATCAAAATTGGAAAGAATTTCAAAGTTGATGTTATATTTTCCTGTTTCAGAGGTGGCAAGGACGAGGCTGCGAGAAGAAGGTACGAAGTACCGAGGATTCTGGCAAACTTTGAACACCGTTTGCGCAGAGGAAGGTGTTCGTGGAATGTATCGAGGATTGACGACACAACTGGTAAGGCAAATACCCAATACCGCCATCATGATGGCCACCTACGAAGCCGTTGTTTATATCCTTACTCGACATTTCCAACCCGCGACAAACAACGTCCAGGGCACGACACAATTTTATGCCGAAGAGAGAGCTAAGCGAGAGCTCGCTTAGGAAATACTTACGGCTCCCGAATAAAGAGCCGTGTCCTGAAATAAACAATTTAAGCTTCCAATGGCTGAGCGATCATCGAAAAATCCCTAGCTTACTCGCATGAAATGAACGAAACGAATCTCTCATTCCGGATCAAAAATTTGTTAGTCTATCTACAATCATCATTTCTAGAGAATCTTTTAAAGAATGTTTTAGCAATGATGATGTGGGACTTAATAAAATGAAGAATAAACAAGGTGATGTAAATCACTGATATTAAAGTATAAGATTATAAATATTTCAAATTCTATTTCTCTAATATTAATAAAATTTACTTTAATCCTAAAAATTGCTTTACATGCATTTTCATTATAAATTCATGACTTAATTTCGAAAATCTGTTGATCCTTCGTTCATTCTTTTAGTTGGGTTTTAATTATCAGAATCCGACTGAAAATTGTGATTTGCGCTGAAAAACGAATTAGTATTATTTCAGAGACATCGGTTCTATTTAAGATGATATCTTTCTCAATTGTAGAAGCCAAGTCTATTGTGTATATAGCGAAAGTCAGAATCTACACGTAGATTCTTGATCTTTTTAAAATATAGCAATGTACATATAGTTTTTCTTAAAATTTGAATTGAGTTAGGAGAGTATTACGCCTACAAACTCCTCATTTTTATGTTTTAAAGCATCGTTTCGCAAATGTGGAATGTACTTTTTTGTTGACCATTTCATCCACGAATGATAATGATTTTTGACTACAGTGAAATTATTGTACGTTGTTGACTGGCTGGTCATCCCAAGAATTTCGAGACCATCCACAAACCCTTCCTTTTGAATTATTGAATTGAAAATAATTTTATTAATTTTAAAACTTGTATCACATATTCTGAATTTCATATTTATCGAATCACTTTTAGAAATAGGATCTTTTTAAGATTACAAAAAGGAAAATCTCATTGAAAATAAAAAGAGAAATTAGTTTCTCTAAGGGCTCAGCTCACAGAGAATGACACAGGGGTTTTGGACCACTGTGACTTTTATATCGAATAAGTAATCACACAAGGCGAGACGAGCGAGTCTGTGATTTTAGTTTATTCATTAGCAGTTTGCGTAGTTGTATAAAAATTACCCTTTAATTGAAAAGAGTTTATCGATACTCTGAATGAATTGAGAAATAGGTGCCAATCAAACAATAAGTTGTAAATAGTGTATAAATTATAATGTAAAGAAAGTGAATGAAGTTTTAAGACAAAACAATTCTCAATGATGGAAAAAGTTATTCTTTCGTTTGTTCAAAATACAAACATTATACGCTGCTTTTTAGAGCAGATAGCGATTTTGTGAGATCAAGGAACACCTGTGCGCATGCGAGTGAGACTGATTAAGTTTATGAAAGACTGAATAAATTTTACTGTACTTAGGATACGTTAGAAGTCTAAAGAGCGAATGATAAGGTTTGCGTATATGATAAAAAGCGAAAAATCTACTTAAGTTCTGGTAACATATTTTCTAAGCTTTTTATGGTTTTTCAAATTTGTCATTAATATTTGTTTTTTCCTTCAAGTGGCATTATAAAGCGGAGAAAAAATTGTTTGTAAAGATATTGTAAATTTCTATTATGAGAGTTTATTTTGTATCCTAGGAGAAGAAAATGCATAATCTTGTACGTAAATTTAGTGAGATTGTAACGCTTGGATTGAAAGCATGCTTACATGTTGAAGATGTTCCTATTATGTATTATCTATAAATAATTGTACACTAACTCCCTTTATTGTAATACTATTTAAAATACATGAACATAAGAAAAAGTATTTTATTTATTATTAATTTATTCCTTTCATATACAGCTTTTCCTTTTAAGCAGACATTCTTAAAAAATTAGGGAATAATTCTTGATATTTTAATTAATTGCGAAATTTGCAGTAATATTTTTCTTCATTATTTTTATTATTCTTAGAACAAGACTGCTTTTTTAATTTCAACACTATTTAAAATTGACGGCAAATTTTCTTTGAACCCAAGGTGAGGTTATGTTTGTCAATTCTCGCAATTCTCAAATCTCTCTAATGCACTAAAAAGAGTAACAATACGGAAAAAAATATTCTTATTGAATAATCATGTAGAATACTTTCTTTAAAAACAATTTTCTATCGAGAAAAAAATCAAATTTTCTTTGTATATTTTCCATTTTTTCTTTTCCATTCCCGTTAACATAACCTCAAAACGAGACAACAGCTGTCACGTGGTCGGAAAAATCCAATTCCACGTATCAAAAAAGGGATGCGAATTTTCCGGCGACAATGAAATAAATTTTTTAAAAAGTCTATAAACGTCTAATATCACTCAAAATTTGCCTTTTTTATTGAAACCTGCACATATTGCGCATATTTTTCTGACGACTTTTCCTTAGAAAATAACCGGTTGGAAAAACTTGAAGGCAGTATCGCATGGAAAATACCTAATTCTGATTGGTCAAACCGAACTCCAAGAAACAACCGGAAATGAAAGAAGTCCAGGGACCAGAATTGAATTTTCATGGAAAAAAAGTTAACCACGTCCTGAATCCTGTTAAGGGCACGTGATACTTACCATATGAGCAAATTTAGATAACCCAGGTTTTTCCCTCAATTTTTACTTTAAAAAAAAGATAATAGTGCACAGACGTTTCTGTTCACATTTTTTACGTCTTTGCACTATTATTTTTTTGTAAATGTAAAAATTGTGAGAAAAAACCCAGGTTATCTAAACTTGCTCATATGGTAAGTAACACATCCCCTTAAGTGGAAAAGTCAAGGAAAATTCGGTGAATTTAGGAACACGCAAAGTCAATTTTCCGTAGTATAGCATCGTCGCTTGTGCCCCGCTAAAAGTGTTTGATGATTAGGCGCAGAAAGTGCTTTGAGTTTGAATACAGCGGGATCCACATAAAACTGGTAATGATAATAATTATCAAAATT
This sequence comes from Synergus magnus, assembly GCA_032275165.1. Lineage (NCBI taxonomy): Eukaryota > Metazoa > Arthropoda > Insecta > Hymenoptera > Cynipidae > Synergus > Synergus magnus. The sequence goes on from JAUESH010000039.1 coordinate 10,259,990, forward strand.
GTAAGAGCGTTCACGAGGTGAACAATATTCGTAAATAATTGTGCTCTTTCTGTTCCAGCCTAATGTCAGGCATTGCAAGCGCTAGACTTGCGGAAGAAAGGAAAGCATGGAGGAAAGATCATCCTTTTGTAAGCAACAATTTATTTTCTATCGTTTTGCTAAATTCATTGGCTTTACCCATTTTTTCGGTAAATTTTACCTTTTTTTTGGCGGGAGAAATTCTGACTGGAAAATTGTGATTTATGCTTTTCTACGGGAATTGGATGATTTTTTATGCATTTTGATTTTGCAATACATGCTTGTAAGCAAAAATATTAATTTTTGGAAGGTGAAAATTGATTATTCCTTTTTCGCATGGCGATACAAATATTCTAACCTCACTCTCAATTGTGTAGATTGTGTATATGGAAGATCGAAATATTCTGCAATGGATTAACGGTTATTGGCAATATTATTATTTTTCGTCTTTTCTTGACTTCGATTAGTGTTTTTATTAGTTCTTTCAAGTAATATTTGAAAAAAAAATTTATTAAGGAACATAACCTCTTGATGCTTTTGATTTCCAACGTATATTTTTATTTCGCACGTTTGATTTTTATATTCTTATTAAAATATTTTTATTCCTGAGAATGTTGACTTTTAACTTAACTAAGAAATATATTGAAAGTTATTTTTATTTCAGTTTAAATAAAAAGAAATAGAGAATTCTGAAAATAGATCAAACAAAGAATATTTTTATATATTGTCTGCTTATTTCATTATATTTAAATGAGATGGAACATTAAGCTTTCTTATGTTAGGTATAAATGCAAAATTTCTTCGAAAAAATATCATTATTTCAGTATATTTTCTTTTATATTTAAATATATAAACAATCTTTTATTAAGTATTATTTTTTAAGTAAATTTTTATAAAACAGCGTAACAAATTTTGTACCTAATCGAAAAATTTTTCTAAGTCCCACAATTTATAAACTGCGCTTGCGCAAATTGCACAATTATCATTTCATAAAATGGCTGACATTATAATTCTAGCAATCAATTTCGAAATTTTGCATCTTATTTTTAAGGGCATGTGATACTTTACCATAAGAGCAATTTATTTTCCGCAACTTTACGCTTGCAATAATAAATATTTTTTGCTAAAACTAGGGCTGAACGTAACGGAGGTAAATGGTCTAGTTTTAGCAAAAAATATTTATTATTGTGAGCGTGAAGTTGCGGAAAATAAATTTGCTCTTATGGTAATTACCACATGCCCTTAAATTAGACTAATCTGATTAATAAAGTTGAAATCTTTAAGCTGTATACTAGAATAAAATGTTGTTGATCTAGTCATGAAGGGTACTTAATGTTAATGAATATTATGCCTAATATTTATATAATTAGTTTATAAGAGAAAAAAAATATAATTGTTTTTAGGGATTCGTAGCACGCCCAACCAAAAATCCGGATGGTACGCTTAACCTGATGAGTTGGGAATGTGCGATACCCGGAAAGAAATCCGTAAGTTACATTTTTTTTAATAAGTACTGAAAAGTAAATTATGTTATATTATATTATGAATTATTCATCAACTTTTTTTTTAATTTTTAGACACCTTGGGAGGGAGGACTTTACAAATTGCGAATGATCTTCAAGGACGATTATCCTTCGAGCCCACCAAAATGTAAATTCGAACCTCCACTTTTCCACCCAAACGTTTATCCATCCGGAACCGTTTGTTTATCGCTCCTAGATGAAGAGAAAGATTGGAGACCTGCGATCACGATTAAGCAGATCCTTCTTGGAATTCAAGATCTACTCAACGAACCTAATGTCAAGGATCCTGCTCAAGCAGAGGCATACACAATTTACTGGTAATTATTTTATGCAATCATTTGCATTCACTAACATTTGGTATACCATTAATTTGTATTATTTTATTAATCTATTTGTTTCTTTTAATTCCAGTCAAAACCGTCTCGAATACGAAAAGAGAGTAAGAGCCCAAGCGCGAGCAATGGCACCACAAGAATAGCTTGCTTCCTAAACGTCAGTACATTTCTGTTTTATGAATACTATTCGACAGGTGTCGTTTTTCCACGTATTTTTTCTAGACTCGTAAAACTAATTTTTAAGACAGATCGCAAGGTTCTTAAAAATCAAAATTCTTCCTTCACTTTCACGCCTAAAATTAGTTTTTGTATTCATCCCCTTTGTACAACGACGTGTCAAAGTATCAATTGTAAGAACTTAGTTTCGAGAAACTGCGATATTCATAAGAAATTTGATTTTTGAGGACTTTTTTCTTGTATACAATATGAACACAAACAATTTTTCAACGAGATAGTGATAGATGGACCTGATTTCTAAAAATGATTTGTTACGTTTGTAAGCACAGTATTGCTGAAAATGCTGTGGATTAGGAAATAGCAATCTTTATTTCTCCTTTTTTTCAATTCTAAATAAATAACGTAAATTAACGAATACTGATGTTTACTCGGATGTATAGCTATAGAGCTGAAATGGCTTAGATTCTAGAAATTCTAGTATAAGCGATTATTCCAAATTCTCTATAGTCCTTTAAGAATAATCTTCTAAAAGTCACTTCTATATTATACGAATGAAGCGAATATTTTTCCTACGTTTATGACATTAGTTAAAGGCATTTCTTTTATACTATCAGAAAGATTAAGAATAGTGTCAGTAAATCAAGCCAGATCGAACTGACCAGAAGGATTGGAACGTGAGGTTCTACTTTTTAAAAATATGGTGATATCTCTTATTCAGGAAGAACACAGTTACGATCCGAGTGTTTATGTTAAGCAAACTTATTTAAGCGCCTGTTAAGTATCTTACAAATCTTAAATGATTTAATAAACTCTATGATATAATCATCAGTTTTTTAATTAGATTTTTGTAATAGTACTTTTTTAAAAAAAGTCGTATTTTTATGATTTTTTAAAAGTAAATATAAAGAGTTCTTTATGTTCTTACGTAGTATTTTTTTAAATTTTAATAATGAATAACTTGAAAGCAGTAAACAGAAAATCCTTGAATTTTTTATCTGAGAAAATTTAATTAAAACTATACTAAAAGCTGATAATTTAATTTATCTCGTAAATCTAATTTGCTCTCTCCATTCTTCTAGGCAGGCTTTCATAGTCTAGTTCAATTGGCACTTTCTGAATTATTTTAAAACATAAATTGATTGTACATTTTTTAATTGAACTACTTATAAATCTAAGATCTTCAAAAGTTTAAATTTTCAAATTAAAATCTTATTTAAGGGCATGTGGTAATTACCATAAGAGCAAATTTAGTTTCCTCAACTTCACGCTCGCAATAATAAATATTTTTTGCTAAAACTAGGCTATTTACCTCCGTTTCGTACAGATGGAGGTAAATGGCCTAGTTTTAGTAAAAAATATTTATTATTGCGAGCGTAAAGTTGCGGAAATTAAATTGCTCTTATGGTAAAGTATCACATGCCCTTAAAGTTAAAATATTCCAATTTGAAACCGTTCAGAATTTAAAATGTTAACATTAAAGAGAGAAATAACTTCTTTTCAGTATTGTTTAGGAAACAAAACAAAAAAATTGCGAAGTATGAAGAAGTCCCTTTTAATTATGTTTTTGGGAACAAATTCTTAGATAAATAAATCACATCGAGAAAATTTCAGATCATGAAAGGTATTTATGTCTTTATTTATAATCTATTCAATAAAAACTGTTCTTTGTTTTAAGTTAACACTCATTAATTTTCCAATTTTCAGGTGATCTTCGAAGCTTGAAGAATTTTCCGGGGAAATGAATGCAAGGATAATCTGAAACGATGTTAATCGATTTTCAAGCGACTGGTTTTTCATCCCCTAATACTTATTGACATTTGGTAATTAATCGATTTTCGAGAAAGCTTTCCGGATTCATTGCGAAGGTTTCGAATTCCTCCGCCGTTGTCTATCGATCGGAGGTTGTGGTAAATGCAGAAGGTCGTGAATGCGCGAGTTCATTTCAATATTCAAGTCGCAAAAGCATTTCACAATTCACAGATTCACCGCCTGCTTTTGTGGCAACGCTGCTTATGTTTAAAACAACTTGTTCTTCGTTGAAAAAAAGGAATCATAACCAGAAACAGGAAAAGATTACCGGTGAGCCTGCGCAAACTAGAATCGCGTTATCAGTGTCGTCCTAAATCTCGATCAGAAACAGCTGATAAGAAGCCGATGAAAAATTATTTTGTCAGTTAGCGCGCATTTCGTGGAAGGTTGTGGAAGGCTTTGAAGCCTTTTGATTTTTAAGCAGACTGAAGGGGACCAAGATTAATTAATTAAAAATGCCGTACCACTCGCTGGTGCAACATATCAACACCGGGATTTTGACCGCCTGTTTGATTGGATCAGCGCTCTCTTATTATGCATACACCGTGGAAACTTATAAGGAATTGGATGAATCGTACGAGCCTTTGTGTGACATCAGCGAACATTTTAGCTGCACGAAAGCATTCATGTCCAAGTAAGTTGTAAAAATTATAAATGATTAAATTGTTGTGTATAAGGAATAATAACACTTTTTAGTCGCGTTTAAAATGATATATGCTGTGAGCTTAAGAAGCCTTAAATTACTGATCTAGGCTAATTGAGCAGGATCCAGTGTCAGAAATACTATCGTTGAACATGCATAATATCACGTAGGTAGTCCAGTTTTGTATGGACTTGAAGACTAAATGTACTCTAAAATTCAGGGCAATTCTATATAGCTATATATATACTCTTCTGAAAGTGAATCTCAATAATAAATTATACATATTTTATATATAATATAGTGTTGGTCATCTGTTTTTAAATAGCGGAGATTTTTTGCATTTCGCGTTTAGAGAATAAAAATTTATACATTCATGCTATTAGATTTATTATATTAATTATTTTGATATTGCTCAAATTTTCAATTTTAAATTCTTCATATTCCAAAAGCTTTCGGTTGAAAATTTTTAACTTCTCAAGACTTTAATGTTTCAAATTGTTTAATTTTGAATGACTCGAATTAAAAAATAAAACTTACAAATAAATATGTGCTATCCTAATGCTACTTATGAGCATTTATTTTTAAAAACTTTATTGAAATTCAATGTTTCAAAGTTTCCAAAGCCTTAAATTAATAAAATATCAGCGTGGAAAAGTTTCTAAGCTTTAAAGATACATTTTTGTTACGCTACTGAATTGTGTTTACGATACGTGGGTCGATGGAAGTTTAAATGAGGTAATTCTTTTTTAATCAACAAACACTTTCACACAATTGACGATGCATCAGATTAAAAATAATCAGAATAAGATATTTATAAGGAAAGGTCAAAGTTTTATAAAATGTACAAAAACAGCTCTTTAGACTCATTTTTAAAACTTACCTTTCCATCATGCCAGATTCCGGATCCATGGAACCGCTAGAAGACATATGGGAAAAAATTAGTAAAAATAATTTCATCTGCATGTATGTCATATTAAAAAAGTTATTAAAAATTTTTATTACAGGTATGGAAAAGGATTTGGACTAATTTCTGATGACTCAGTCTTTCATGTACCCAACAGTGTCTATGGAATACTATTTTACACTTTAGTTGCTATTTTAAGTAAGTTATCCTTTACAATAAAAAAAAATTAATGACTAAAAACTGACCTTCGATTAGAATTCCTTTTGTTTAGAATTGTATTGAACGATTAAATATTGATAATTTTTTTTCTTAACAGGCTTTTTCAATCGACAACCCTACACTGGAATTCTTGTGGTTTTGGGATTTCTCGCAAACTTATCTTCCGTTTATCTGGCCATAGTTTTATATTTACTGAATGACGTTTGCGTAGTTTGCATTTCCACATACATTGTCAATCTTGCAATTGTGCTTTTGGCAGTGAAAAAAGTACAAACGTGTTCTGCAGAAATTGCAAGAAAGAAGAAGAAAATAACATGAAACCTATCTCTGATACTTAGGCGTAAGAAAGACATCGAATACACTTTGCAGTCTATATTTTATTATTTATACTTATCAACACGATCTCTCGATTTGTAACTGTCAATAAATTTCTTATTTTTGAGTTTCGTAATTTCCTTGAATTTAATTCTAGACCAAGTCTGTATTTTATAGAAAAATAACAATACTTAATTTTCAAATAGTACTTATATTTTTCTTTAGACATTTAAATTTACTTCGGGATATTCAAATATGGGCAATAAATATTTATAATATTTATTCAAAACATAATATTAGTTATAAAACTTGCTTTAAAAATACGTGAATTTATACCTAAAAATATGCCACATTTTTTTCGATATTTCATTATTTTTCGAAATGAATTTTAAAATTATTATTGTACATTATTAATATTAGATTAGAAAATAGTACACAAAAGAAAATAAATGCTTGCCTTTTTATGATGAACACATCCTTGGGCATAAACAGTTAAAATTAAACTTGTTCTTCATTAATAAGATAAGAATTCTATTTTGGGAAGTTTAAACTTAGACCTGAGAAATAATAAGTGGCTTCCAATCTTTAAGAATTTTCTTATCGAAGTTGTTTTCGCAACTAGGGTATGTCGTGTTGAAAATAAAACTTTTAATTTGCAAACAATATACATTATTAGTGGAATAAACAATGTCTTATTATCTAAAACAAAAGAAGAACACAAATTTTATGAACAGAAATCTTGAAATATGGCTTTCATTTTTAAAGAAAGCATTCCTTTTTCTTTAAACTTAAAATAAATAGTTTCAATCCTAACATTGTAAGTTGGACTCACAGTTTATTTCTGCAATATTGATTTTTAGGCCTTATTAAATTTAGCTTAAAAAATGGAAGTTTTTTGGAACTTAAAATCGTTTCTGATTGGAACAAATTGGAGATGAAAATTGAATTTCATAATCATCTTTAATGCTCGTATTTGCTATTTTTGAACAGATCCCTGTTGCTTCGACTGATACTGGCCAAAATTCCAGGACTCTTCAAAGGCGGAGTTTCATCCAATCGATTCAACTGAGAATTTGATCTGTAATGAGTGCTCGGAGAATATCGATCATTACCATTTTTACTAGCTTCAACATTAAAGCTTTTGCTACGAGAGAGCGAAGATTTGTAGGTCCTATCTGGTTTTGTTGGACCCTGAAGAGGACTTTGAACCGGTTTTGGATGTCCAACGTTATTTTTGAAGGAAATGTTGATCATGCTTCCATATCTGTGAGGTTGATTTAATTTGGAAGGAGGTCTTCCAATCCTAGATTCATTAAGATGATTGTTTCCAGTTCTGGACTCATTATGGTAGTTACCAATCCTGGATTCATTGGAATGGTTGTTTCCAATTCTAGATTCGTTAAGATGGTTCCCAATCCTGGATTCATTAAGATAATTTCCAGTCCTGGACTCATTAAAATTAACTCCAGTCCTGGATTCATTAATTTGATTTAATCTGGATTCGTTCAAGTGGTTTCCAACTCTGGATTCGTTTAGATTGTTACCAGATGTTTGTCTTCTCTGTCTTGATTGACTGGAAGTGTGAAGTTTCCTCGGCAGAGTCTGGGTGCTTCTAAAATGTTCTTCCCTCTCGTATTCACTGGCCAAGCGACTGGTGGACTTGCTAAACCGGCCCAAGGAACTGGATTGGACACTGAAATTTATTAATGGTTCTTTCGAGTACTAACGACGGTTTTGAACTTTCTTGGCTTTGACTATGACTAATCAGCGTTTAGAAAAGACGAATGAGTCAGCTTTTGAGTCTACTAATTTGTAAAGGCTTACTCGAGAGAATACGAGGTTCTACTGATATGAGTCGCTCTTTTCAGGCAGAAAAGGTTGTATTCACTGGATCTCATTCGAAGCCAAGGCCCCTTTACTCGATCTAACACCAAACAGAACCAATTCACCAGTGTATTAAATCTACCAAATTTTTGCATGCTGGGTTATCTGAGTTATTTGCCAAGCGTGGATTGTTAGCTCACATATCAACTTTCATTCAATTGTTTACTCAATTAAAAACAAATCTAAATTCACTTTTGGAAAATGATAAAGTAATCACGAATCGAAATTTCTAATCTTTCATAATGCCCTAACAATTTTGAGAAAGAACAATGAACACTTTCTAGATTACTCTGTAAAGATCCGACTTAAGATCTTACATTATAACTAAATCTCAAGTCATTACTGGTTCACTCTTTCCTCCCACGAATTTGTATGCACATGGGTTGTTGAGTCACTGAATCTCAGACATTTCTTGGAACTTGGATTTGGTCTAAATTTTCATTTCCAATCCACTTCTCCAATTTGTCTTATATTTGCAATTTTATCTCTACTATAAAAAAAAATTGAATAATTGATCGCAGATATTATTAAGCGTATAAAAGAAAAAAATGTCTTATAGAAGGAAATTAATTTTAAAATTGTAGAAAAATGTTAGTTCGAAATCGTTTCAAGATTAAAAAACCAATTTCCCTGATTAGCAACCAGTTTCGTTTTTACCTGTATTCTCTCTCAACTCCCGATTTCCCGGAAGTTCGATGTCTTCCATGTGGTTTTGAATTCTCATATCCTTTTTCTCTACCATAAATGCTACCACCAAAAGGATCTTCTCCAAGGTAATACCTAATCAAAAATAACATATTATTTATTCAGTTCTTCAGTAAGAATTATTTTTAAAAACTCCATTAAAAATAGCTTACCTTTGAACAGGAGGACCAGAATCATTTCGATGCCATTGTTCCTGGGAATTATAATCATTTAATTTCGTAGTTTTGATATTTTGAGAAATAGGAGTGCTATTTCTCGGAGATCTAGGTGGTCTTTCAGGGGGCTTATCTTCTGAACTATAATCCGTCACAAGAGGAATATTTCTATCGACAGTATTGTACTGCAAATAAGTTGGACTATCATCAGTTTGAGTTACTTGGGAAGTTGAACTACCGCCACTTCTTTTATTTTTTCGTTCCGTGCTCGCTGATCGCAACTTCCCAACTAGTTTTCTGAAGGACTCTCCAATTTTGTATTTCGACTGACCAGATGCTGTAAAAAATTTGATGTTAATTTTAATTCTACTTACTTTCTATAATTCTTCTAGGACTACCTACATTTTTGAGTTCGAGGACTTTCTTGTTCAACTATTCTTTCAACAATCTTCTTCTCTTTTCTAGTTGGTGAAGTCATCCTGGGAATTGGTGAAATAGAACGTGACCTAGGAGTAAAAATTGGTTTTGCCTTGACATCTGGACTTTTCCGAATTTCCCTCTCCGACTTTTGACTCTGAACATCCTTGCTTCGACTTTCCCAGGTTCTTTGAACTACGTGAACTGGACTTGTTGCTCTTCCCGTTGGAGACTCGTTGAAGCTGTTTTTTTCTTCTGATCTCAACTTTAAAAGAAAGAGAAAAAATTATTTTCGGACGAATTTTCTGATGATAATAAAATCCTGATTTAATTTCCAGTTTAGGTTCATATTTTAAAAAAGATTCAGATTGCTTTTTCTACCTGTTCCCTAACTCTTCGGCGAAGAGGTGGCGAAGGAGCTCCATTTCGCTGATGCTCCGGAGGTTCATGTCTCTCCTGATGTCTTTTGGACTCAAAAGTTCTAGAATAGGACGATTCGACGTGATTTCTCGAATTTTCAGGAATGTAACCATTGTCCCTCAACGTATCATTCACATAGTGAGCGGGCGAAGAGGTCCTAATATGATTGTTTTGCTTATCTAAAATAATAAATCAATAATTCGAAAAAAAAAAATTACCTTGAACTGATTTCGTTAAAAATGTAGAGGAGTTAGCAAAAATAGATTTTTTAATATATCAATCTAATTCAATTACCAGTTCCTTGATATCTTTCCGACCACTCGCTGATTCCCTGAAAATATCCTACTGGAGAAGTTGAGTCTCGACCTGAGGTTCGTCGAGGTTGTGAACGACTAGAGTTTGTGTTTTGGAAATCCCGGTCTCTGGGAGTACAAGATTTCATAGTTACGTTGATGAAACTAGTGTTGGTTCCAGTCTGAATGGGAGGATCTTCATCGAGAGACCCATGAGACGATCTTGATTCACTCCCAAAATGGCTTTCCAACCATTTCGATGTCTCAAATTTTCTCGCTTCATCTTCTTCCTCCAGATCCAAAGGCTTTTTCGTCAAAGCATCTTTTCTCGAAGCTGGAGTCGCATCAGCTGGAAATCCTAGAAAATTTGAAAAAAAAAAATTGAAAACGATCAGTAATAATTAAAAAGAACCATCAAAATGGAAGGCTTTTTAAACGATCCTTAAGAATCCAGATAGTTGATTATATATTTTTTTACCTTGTTTGTGAAGACGATGAGTACGCATGGTGGTCGGAGGTGGAGGCCAATCTCCGATTCGTTCACCTTCTGTCGTTTCAGAGACGTAGCGCATTTCCCGTGCGATCCTCTCGCCGCCTGAGACGTAATCGACGATATCCTCGTCTCTGGTTTTCACAAATCTCTGAGAACACTCCTTTCTAGTTTCTGAGGCGCTATCCCCGTCGCCTACCTTCCCGTCGTCTGGTACCTCGTCGTCCTTGATCTATGGATGAGATTTCATCCTAATGTCATTACCCTCTACTAACTTATATCTGATTTTACTAATATTTCGTATTTACAATTTCAATAAGTAAAGATTTTAACTTTCCATTTATTAAACTGTAACATTGGCATCCCTACTTTTTTGGTACCATAAAGTACCAGGTAAATCCATAATTAAGTGATGGAAAATTATGATGAGTACCTGATACTTATTAAGCGATACCAGAAGATACCACTTAATCATCAACACTTGCGCAAATTAAATTAAAAGTTACTAATGGTAATGAAGCAATACAAAAAAAGCATTAAATTTTTTAAATTAGATACAGAAAGTGAAAAGGAGATTCACAATGAATGCAGGAGTCAACGAAGGAAGAAATGAATGGGTTTTGCTTTATGAATGAAGTTGGAGAAAAGTGAATACAGGATAGTATCTTTGTGAATTGAAGCACATAAATTTGAAAATTTGCTTTTCAAATCAAGAAGCTGGTACTTATATTTACCTCCTCGTGTTCGATCGTTTTCTTCTTTTCGGTGACGATCTGTCCGTTTGCCTTGAGCTCACTTCGCTCTAGCGTTTTCTCAGTGTCGACGACCTTGTTCGACCTCGTCGTGTGCTGCACAGTTCTAGGGCCAGTTTGTGGAGCCAGCTGCTTGGACGACTCCGCCAGAGCGACTCTCAGATCGCCCTTGTTGCTACGAATTGCCTGTAAGTAAGCCTGAAAGAAATCACGTTTTTTTTTACTTCCTCGAACAACAATAATCACGAGTGCAATTTAAGCTTGAGCTAAAACTTGTAACAGAAGATAGAAGGGGTGCAAAAAATTTGGAGAACAATTTAAGAGAAAAATAAAAGACTTGCCACCCGGAAAAAATGTTTATTGGTGGTACTAAAGAAATTCATTGTACCAAGGGGTACCAAGTTGTGTATCACAAAGTACAGTGACTTATTGGTACCACAAGAAATAAAAAAATGTAGGTATTGGTATCTTAAGATCAAGGTCAGTTATTGTTACCATGATGTTAAAATGGTATCACAACGTCAAATGTATGGAAATCCACTATTGTCAGTAAAATTGCTTTGGTACCATAAAACACTTGATTGGTACCGCGAGATATCAAATCCAATTATTAGTACCACAAGCTCTGAAAGATAGTTATTGTAACCACAAGACCACAAGTGGTATTGGTATCGCGAGTTACCAACGCAACTATTGCCACCAAAACCTACCAAAGCTATATATGTATATTGGCTACTACAAGACATCCAAGTTGTCTATTGGTTTCCTTGTGTCTTCTGAAAGTAGCAAATAATTCCTCATACCAGTGAAAACAATATTTTGGTACCTTATTGTCTTTACATCAGCATAAAATCCATTTACAGGGAACCAACAAATCCTGGTTCCTACATCAATTTTTATCTTGCATAACAACTCAAAATAGAAACGTGCAGAAAAGGAAGAATCGAATTAAAAAGCACATAAATCAAAATTCCCATAAAAGACTTTCCCTCCTCCTCACCTCATGAATAACTATACATTCTCTCTCATTTTTCCATCTAATATTGCAGAAAGGTCATCACAAAAAACCAATACCAATTTTCGTAGCGGATTCCTCAAATTCCAACGCGGCACAAAAGAACAAAATCCTCATCTAAGACACCAGGAAGGAAAAAAGAGCACCACATATTTTCCAATTCTATTTCATTTTCCGAGAAGCACCAGGAAGTCAAGTCTCTGACCTGGACTCTCATCCAGGGAGAGTTTCGCTAAAGCGGATGAATCGCGCGAGTCAGCTCCTGAGACTGTGGCCGTGGCATCTTAGCTGCTCCTTCATCGCCATTGGGTGAAGGGAGAGCAAAATCTAGAGATTATCAGGGAAGAGCCCCACCAGGTAGTTCTCTGGTCCTTTCTCTTTCTTTCTTAGCTTCTCGCGATTCACCTTCTCGGCCCTGTCGGATAGCATGTAGGTACCTATGTGGTTACATGCCGAGTGTACCTGTTCCCTTCTTTCGCAATGGATCCACTTCTCGCACACAAGTATTTCTAGTCATCCCCCCTCCCCTACCCACCTACCCCCTGGGCATCAACATAGTTTCCCTCTTTCTATTCTTCCACGTCTCTATCGCTATTTGAGTCCATTTTTCTACATCTCTTAACTCAGGTATTTATAATTACTAGATGCAAAGAAACTTCTTGAAAACTAAGATTGTTTTGGTACCAAGGTATTAGAGATAAATACTTTTTTATTTTATTAGCAAACCAACACGCGCGCTACGCGCACGATTATTTATTTTACTTCTTATAACTTCAAGTCATTCAAAAACCAATGAAATTTCGCTGATTCAAATTTAGAGAGCAGGTTTGAAACAACAATGTATGC
>JAUESH010000039.1:10275293-10289915 GCA_032275165.1 Synergus magnus
TTTACATTGCAAAAGTTACATTTTGAAATAGTAAAACTTACTAAATTCCAGGAAAAATGTGTTCAGAGCGATTTTAAGTGGTAAATTCAGCCATTTCTTTTCATCTTATTTTTTCCGTGCGTCCTCAGAAGTTTATAATGGTAGTGCAAGGTACTGGTACCACAAATATTCAAGGTTGATACCAAAAGGACCAAAGATATTCAAGGTTCTTTATTTGTACCACAATGTTGTTGGTACTTCAAGAGACGTTATTGTTATTATATAATTTATTTATTACCATAAGTTACCTTTATAATTCTGTAAGGACCACTTATTGGTACCAAAAACCACTGAAGCCAATACTTATACATAACATTTATTAGTAAACATGGAAGCCGTGATACTGGTACCATAATTTTCCAAAATGATATCAGTAGCACAATTTATCAAAGTAATTTTTCTACTTGGGATTTATTTATAATATATATGTATTTCTAGCCTGAAATACCTAACCCTGTGCATAATTCCAGGCTTATATACTTCTATCCTCGCTTCTATCCTTCAATATCTCTTTCTTTTTCGCACATTTCTAGCCTCTCTCTTTTTCTCCTCCTATTTCTCCAGATTATTTCTCTCCTCAGCCATCTCTCAGTCACTCAAGAATGCAAAGTTGACTATATATTGTGAGACGCGAACGTAGATACAACATATATGTATATATGTGTATATCTATGTTGCGTCGCTCTCATAAAGATATCGAGAATGCTATTCGCTCTCCTCTGCACCAAGATCGAGATATTCAAATCGCTAAGAGATTTTCAGCCTCCGGATTTACAGTCTAATGAAAAGACGAGAGACTGATCATTAAATGATCAATGCAGAAGCTGCTGATGGCGAAAATGGAAAATCATTGATGCTTGATCTCTAAACTGGGATATTTAGAAATTTAGAGATCGTGGATCTTCTTTTTAGTGATGTATTACGTTATCTTTAATCTCGGATTGTATCTGCTTTACTACAAGTTGAGAGCATGTATGGACCACATTTTATGGGATGACGTGTGTCTTAGAGGGAATGCAACCTGACAACAATTCTTGTTCCTGTTCCACATTTCTGAACATCAATAGAAATCTTAAATCTTTTTTAGATCATATCCTTTTTTAGAATCAAGGTGGTCCTTAATGTAACAAAGATGAATTATTTATCTTTTTTTAAAGAAGTAATACGATATCCAAATATTTTGCTGATGCTGCATGCTATAAGAGTATATTTACGCATAATCTTATGATTATAACAGGTTTCTTCATAATCGTAATTTATTCCAGTTATGAAAATTACCGAGTTCCTGCAAATGATTGAGTGTCTCTTTAAAATAAAATGAGAACTAGAAACAAAAGGAACTGTGAGAAGTTTCGGTAGAGGCTCTTCACCGATAAGAGTGAAATTTCGAGTCGCGTGTGAATAATCTATTTACCATCAGATAAAATCTCAGGTTTAAAATAAAAGGGAAATCATTTCACTTTTTCGACATTGAATAAGAATGTCTCTTTCTCACGATAATTAGAATTCAGAATGAAACTCTGGAATAAGAAAAACATTTTCGTCTCAATCTAAATAAGAAAATTTACAGAGAATAACTGACACTAATTAATTAAAGATCAGCAAGACGCATTTCAACCCTTTCGAACTACTGCATCGTTATCTTTTATGCATATATTTTCCACTTATAAACGAGATTTTCGAATCAGAAAATACCCTGGTAATATGTACACGTGGCAGAAAATTCCCATAATTTGAAGTATGTAAATTGTAAGATATCTGCGATAAATTCGAATGGAATCGACACTAATTTAACTCGAGGATAAACCATTGGCAACAAGCACAAACCATTCAGTAAATTATGCTCTTTGCATTAAATTGCGGATAACTAATTTTATTCGTTTCTCCAGCCCCTTCATTCCAGCGTACGGTATATTCCAATTTCAAAGAAAGTCTCGTGTGAATTTATGTAACGACCTCATTACAAACCAAACACAGAAAACAGAAAACAGAAACGCATAGGTTGATGTTCTAGTGTTTAAGATGTTATAAAAGGTGAGCCTCGAGGAAAGGCGGAACGACCTTTGCTTGTACAGAGAAGATTCGAGTGCTTTCGCTTTGAGGAGTGGAAAAGGGACTCGTACACTTTACTTTGTGGCACGCGCAGGTGGATTGTACACGTGCAAACCACATTCATTTGCCTGCCTTTTAAACTGTCTTTATTCCTCTCTCAAAGCTCAAGCTTTTCGTAAAATTTCCTCCTGAAAGGGAAAACCTCTTTCAAAATAAAAACTTCAGCTTGCATGAATCAACAAGATGTATTTTCAATTCCGTGAAGTCATAGAAAATAATTGGAAGCACTTAAATGAAAAAGAAATTTCATCCAAAGGAATGTTAGAGTGAGATGATTAATGATCGACTGACAAAAAGAGATTTTACTCAATGGAGAATTTTGAGTGGAGAGGTTCCACGTCAAAGGTGTTAATTGTCTCCTTCTGATATAAATTTATAGTAATAGAAAAAAATTGATTAAATTATTGATCTTTAGTGAAATGGAATGATTGGAAATCCCTTTTATTCATAACTTTTGAATAAATTTGTTTCCATCAGAAGAAACACGGTTCAAATTTTGTCTCATGATGGATGAAGCATAAACTATGAATATTGAAAAACAGACTTAAGACTGGTCAGACAATGGAGGTTGTTACTACTGAAACAGTATTCAAGAGCAGGAGAATGACTCTACACTAACGTTGACCTTTTGTATTACACTCCGTTCCTTGAGAGAAGCATGCATAACACTGGAGATTTAAAATTGAAGAATCAATTTAATGCCAAAAACTAATCATTCGAATATTGTACAAATTAAAGTTGAGAAACATCAAATTTCATTACTATCTAATTGATTAAATCTAAATTGAATTCTCTGAAATTGAATCAGTGTAAGTTCACTGATTTTCAGTGATTTTCTTTTCAAGATTTCATTTAGTGAAAATCCACTGAGAATCAGTGAAAATTCACTGAAATTTCCAGTACTCATCGCTAAACTACTGAAAATTTCAGAGACTTTTCGCTAATTTCCAGTAGATTTTTCACTGATTCAAGTTTAGAGAGAAGGATTATTTTCAAATTAAAATGATTCTCTTAAGGGCATGTGGTAATTACCATATGAGCAAACTTAAATAACCCTGTTTAATTCTAACAATTTTTACTTTTTCAAAAAAATAATAGTGCACAGACATCCGCGTTCACGTTCTTTATGTCTGCGCACTATTATTTTTTTCAAAAAGTAAAAATTGTGAGAAAAAACGGGGTTATTTAAATTTGCTCATATGGTAAGTAACACATGCCCTTAAGAAACTTTCAATAACGTTTTTTTTTTGCATATATTATTATCGGTATCCATGAATATCTTTGGTATCTTTTGTTAAATCCCGGTTCAAAGGTCTGGGCCCGGTCAGGCCGTGTGTTTCATCCCCGGTCTGAAATCCCCCGATCTGGGCCAGGCCGGGACCACAGCAAAATTTCTACACGGGATACATGTCAAAGCGTACGGTTTAAATAATGAATGAATTACTCTCTTAATCTGAATCAGCGACAAGTATACCACTGATTCCAAATCAGCGTAAGCTAATAAACCAGTGAATTACGCTGAAGAATCAGTGAATGTCACGCCCTCCATAAGCGAAATTCCGCTGATTCATCAGCTTATATACGCCAATTGGAATCAGTGGTATACTTATCGCTGATTCAGATTTAGACAGTAAGTTTTAATTACCTCGTCTGAGATGTCTCCAAATTGTTGTCGGTCTTCGGTCTCCAGAAGTTCCTCGATTTCTTCCCGGCTTCGCACCACTGTCTCGTTAAGCTCTTTCTGGACTATTCCGCCTCCTTTTCCTCCTGCCGGCCATTCCACCTCCTGTGGCTCGTCCCCGGTTGTCCGTCTCTGCAATAATCGAAGACGTTCGACTTTCTTCACCGCTCTTCAAAGCCCGTTCCTCTTGAGAGGTTGCTTATTGTTTTGTATCTTACTCCCCGAGGGGAAGAGAGCAGGAAACCGAGATAAATGGGACGTGCTCTATGCATACTTTAAGATTGGGCGAGTTTCGAAAATTCAATTGAATGAGGCCTCACGTCCGACGTTTCGCCAGAGATTTCAGAATGCGAAAAAATTACATCTTTCACTCAGAGAAAAGTGATTTCAAACGTCTATTGCAATCTCGTTGATATTAAAGATAATTTCCTTGCTTGGAATAACCAAGCTCGGAACCAAGATATCGAGGTCAAGGCCAAGAAAGGCTATAGATTGATTTCCAGTTGTTTTATCTGTTTTATGTCTAGCTATTTCTGATTCTAATAATTATTTTCAGCATAATTCGAAGGATTCCACTTTGAAGAGTTTTAAATTTAATTAAAAGAAGAAGATTTAATTGAAAACTTACCTCCTGAGTGGTGTGTTCTTGCTGCTCCACATCCTCAGTTGTGTTGGTGGTAACGAGAGGTCCAGAGTCAACAACGACTTCACCATCTTCAAGAACAACTTGTCGTTTCACCCTGGTCTCTATCTGCCTTGTTGTCGTAATTTCCTTCTTTTTGCGAGTCTCCCATTCCTCTGTAAAACCAAAAAAGGGTTTGTTAATTTAACCCACTTATATATCTGATTCATCTCTTGGGCAAGCTTTCTTCGCTTTCGCAGTTTCTCACGAACACGTGCATTCGTGAAAGTCCCACGATGTACTAATATGACTAAAATAGGTGCATTTCAAACTTAAAACCAAAGCAAATGACCGGATGTAATTTTAAAAACAATTATAGATTTAATGGAGTTATTATAAATTACTCTGTCAACAGAAACGTATTTTAAAATTCATCAATGTCGAGCATCAATGAGCAGAATCATTATTCTAATCTCACTTTCTAATGCTATAATTACTTTGATGTTTCTTGTAAACAATTAAAAACTCCATTTCAACAATAATTTATTGGTTATTGTTTCACGAAGTAGAGTGTGAGTGTGTAAACAAGTAATTGAATTCAAGAGTTTGTTTAAATGAAAGACAATAATAAAATAATAATCATCGAAATTTTATCATCCTTGTATGTCAATAATGGCTTCCGTTATAGGAGAAAGGTCATTTTTATACAAAGTTTTTATCTAACAAGAAAACTTCAATGTCAAGCCAAGAATCGTGCAGCGGTCATAAAACATTGCTGATCTCATATTATACGTATTGAGTTCAAATGTCCTTATATAAATGTCACGATAAATGTTACGCCTGTATAAAATAGTGCAAAAAATCTCAAACCTTAATCGAATTTAAAAAAAAAAAGCGTGAAGTTTAATTTACGATAAAACATCCTTGTAAAACCTTCGTGAAAATACATATTTCAAAAGATTCTAAGCAACTTAAGAGTAAACGAAGGGTTTTCAGAAGATTTCAAGAAATTTTAAGAGACCCGAAAACAATGCAAAGGTCAGTTGGAGTTGGATTGTGAGATTGAAAGGTGTAATTTGAATATCAGGGTAGTATAAAACGTGACTGTCAAAGTAGATCACGAAGCCTTGGAGCTGTCGATTTTTCAAGAATCCACCCCGTATAGAGCGTGGAAGCATAGATTCTGCGATCAACGATAGAATTATTACGACACCGTTGCCATAATACTTGCTTACATGCAGACACTTCTGCGAGAGGCATGCAATTTTTGTACCTCGGTGTGAATACAGAATACCTATCTCCATACACCTACACAGGAATGTGATAGGGTAAACGTGGGTATTAACGCCACGATATATACACTATTGACTGTACACGAAGCTATAACGCCACTTGCATTGTTTACGGCAACGCTATTCGATAATAAGAAAAACAGTTGAGGGGCTCCCATGCAACGTCCGCCCGTCGATTATTAACAAAAGTTAATTGCTACCATTTCCGATCCATTTTTCTTTTTTCAAATTTGATGTCCATAAAACACTTTCTGTAATTATATGCAAATCTCAAGCAATTTTTTTCTGAAATTTCAAGCATACGATTCAGAAGTAACACACTCAGAAAAAAGTTTGTTTGAATCCAACAAACATATCATTGATATGGGGTCAAAGTAAAAATTTATTATGCATGAGCGTTGGAAGTTCCTAACATATTCAAATGTTAAGGCTTAAAAGAAATGAATTTTAATTAGATCATTTTAAAATTACAGCTGATTAAAGTATATTTGAAACTATTTCCTTGTGCCGTTACATTTAATGCAATAGTTCGCCTTTCATTAAAATAATTTCAGAAAAAAGTGGAACATTCCGCGAAAAATAACATCTTGGAGAATTGGACATTACATGCAAATGCAGGAAGCAAATTGCATAACAGGATATATAATTACTTCAGTAATACATACAATAATAAGTATGCCCTGATTATTTAAGACGCTATCCTTCAGACATTGTCTCGAAACTCAATCCGTTTTTCGTTCTAGATTTCTTTTCATATTTACTTTTTATTAAAACTTGATTATATTTAAAATTCGCTAGATTTTTATTAAATTTATTAGATAATAAAAATTCCTCACCTTCCTTTACTGTAGCTATAGATTTTTGTGGATCAACCTGCAAAAAATGAAAAGAAAATATTAAAGTAGCAAATAAGCATGAAATTATAATTAATAAGCATTCAAGGTAAATGTGTTCTTCGTAAGACTATTGCTAGAAAACTCATTCAAGTGAATTATCCTTCATAATACTCAACCATTGAACTCCATAGCATTTTATATTTATAGATAAGTATGCGTAAGTGGAGAGATATCAGTAATTGAAAATACAACACACAAGAAATCATTTAACTCATTAATAGATTATATTCATTTGATAAAGGTGTAATAATAAAACGATCTTCGTGTGACATCATGCCAAACGAATGTCATAATATACCAAATAATCAACTACCCATAGAATGATATTTATTTCCTATTGCGGTTCTTTCTCCTGCAGCCACAAGCATTACCGTCTTTAGCAAATTATCATAATATGTATGTAAAAACAGGTGTAAAAAGCCTGGATAAGCTGGAATTATGAGTTAAGTAGAATTGATTTATTCAAGGATACCCGATGATAAAATATATAATTAATTGAATATAGAAGACATTTTAATATTATTCACTTGGTACCCATTTAAATATTCCAATTTTGAACTTTAAATTGCTGTAAAATATTCTCAAAGGATAAGAGGATTATTTTCTGTCTTTTCTTCTATTGATTGAGGATTTTAGAATGGAATAGTGCATTTACCAAGATTCCAGGATGAGCACTTGCCGGGGGACGAGCTTCGTATCGGCGTGTTGAAATCACTTCCATCATTGGATCATGCTAGTTGATCTCGGTCGTGCCAACTTCGTCGTGACCTGTGAAAAGAAAAGTTTCTCGCGTCAGGATATATTTCCATGATGCCCCATAATTTATCAAGCTTAGTCGAGAACTTTGGATAATGCCAAGCAAACAGCCGCAAGAAACGGAAATATCTTTCTCATATCTCTATTTTTAATATCCAATTTTTACTTCTTAACACTCATTCAACCATAGCATATAATATATAATATTCGTTTTATGTATCAGATGGTCAGATAAAATAATTATTTGCATATTTATCACATCTAGCCGCATTTCTAAAGATAAATTCTATTTTTATTGTAAAATTTCATTAAGATTGATAATTTTTTGGTTTTTAATCTTTTAATTTTCAATGACATCAAATTCTGACGTTAGTATTGTTGTAGACCCTTCTCCAAATGCAAATTCGGTACTTTCAATGATATATAGCTAGAACTGAAAAGTATTGTTCCCGTACTTATTGGGGCGCGTAACTGTTTTCTAGTGTGTTTACTCACATGGAAAAAACGGCACGTAAAAAAAAAAGTAACAAGCGCCCTAGTAAAAGTGTTGCAATTCGTTGCAGAAATGGTTGGCTGCACCGGCTTCTCTTAAAATTTAAGTCGCTCGTAAACCCATGAACTTCGGCGGGTTTCGACTCTTAACTGTAAAACAAGTGCATATGCGGTGCATATTGAATTTTAATACATCTTTGCAATTGAATATCCATATATTTTCTACAAAATTACAATTGCAAATGGGGCTTTTTCACAGTTACTGACCTCAACTTTTTCTCTTATAATATTATAATACCCATATTGTAAATAGTATGCAAAATATTCTAGGACATTGTTGCAGAATTTTAAGTTCATAAAGCAGCTTCTATTGGAAGTTTAAAACCGGCTCGAATAAATGAAACGAATGGGTGTAAAAGAAACTGGGTTGGGCGAAAAACTTCATAAAAAGCATAAACAATAGGTCTAATGTTTAAACATTGGGTGTGAATCTCCGACTGCGGCCTGCCGGAAGTCGCGTCCTTTAAAATAACGCATTTACGAATTACAGCGATGTGACGCATATCTGACGTCATATGCGTCCAATAGGGCACGAGTACACGCACGTACAGCAGATTACAAAAGAAATCATGGCATCCTTTCAATGTACGTGCGTGTGCGTAATTTCAACTGCAAGGACGCAATTGGTATAACTCATCGACGTCTTTTCTGTCGCGAAAGGTGTGTTTACACGTTCCTTCATATCCAGAAAGGTATGATAATTAACATCAATCACGGGTCATTCAGCCAGAAAAAGAAAAAGAAAACGCCTCGTAACTTTTCCTCAGAGGTGCTTCTAGACTCATTTAAGTATACATAATAAGGATGAATAATTAATCATGTAGATCATCACCGAACAGTGAAAACTCTCTTGCATGACTGATTTAAGCTCTCGTATTGAAATACTTGCTTCGTCTTGTATGAATAAATATTTTCGTGCTGCTGATTGAAAACATTTACTTCATTTTTTGCACAATCACGGAGAAGTTTCCAATATTTTAATTCAGGGGTTCGATTATGTAACTTTTCGCTTTTCTATTTTTTCCGTTTTTCGCCTTTTCAAAATTTACGCCATCTCCTTCCTGTCACTATTGACGTTTTAAATGTCACGAGATTAGAATTTTGCCTGGACAAAATTCGATGTCGATTTCTGTATTTTGAACAAATTGAAGTTAAAGTATTAATAAAAATAAATTGAAATAAACACTTCACCCAGAAAACAGTTTCTTTGAATTAAAAAAAGTTTTTTTGATTCAAAGAAATTTTCTTCAATATGAAGAAATATTTTTGTTTTAATAAAAGAAAATTTCTTTGAATCAAAAAAACTTTTTTTAATTGAAAGAAATTTTTTCTTTGACCGTATATCAAAGAAATGTTTCTTTGACTCAAAGAAACTGTTTTCTGGGTGTTGTTTTTATTATAAAATGTATAATTAGTACATAATTATAAATATAATGCTTTGTGGTCCCGGCGGGATCCCGATTCATCGACAAATAAACTAAAGTCTTGGCAAAATTCTAATTTCGTGACGTTTAAAACGTCAACAGTGACAGGACTCAGGAGATAGCGTAAATTTGGAAAAGGCGCAAAACGAAAAAGCGAAAGGCGAAAATTTACATAATCGAACCCCAGAATCCGAAGAATGTGATCATTAAAATACATGTTATTGATAATATAGGATCCTCTCAGATAAAAATTTTTTGAAAATATATATTAATATTCAGATATATAAATCAAAGGTGATTTAAATGCTTGGACCGAATGAAACACAACAGTTGTGGAGTAGGTGGATGGGTGGGAAGAGGGGTGATGTAGGTAGAATTCTCGTGGGTGGCCGAGTAGGTGCAGCTGGGCACCACGTGACCTCTTCAAGGACGCAGCCATTTTGAATGAAAATAACAACCGCGCGTTCATTTAACCGGCTTTGATCGGCATCTCATCTCGCAAATGTGACTTCGCTAGTAAAAAATTGGTCTAAGAAGAAGAAGAAGAAGAAGAAGAAGAAGATAAGTAAGGTAACATTATATCTCCAGAGACGCTATCGTAAAATGGAAAATTGTAGATTATAAACGATCTCACCTGGGAATCGCCCTTTAACGATCTCTGCACCGAGAAGAGCGAAGATTCTCATCGCCTCGCGTTACATAACGCGCGGGAGACAATGCCGCTCGCATAACATCCTCGAGAAAAAAAAGACTTTCCAGCCGTGACGTTCAAGCCCTTTCTCAGAAATTGTGCTACGTTCGAATATTTCGTTGTATGATTATCGAGCGAATCATTCAACGAGGACTTCAGATTTTATGCGTAAAAGATTTTTTCTGTTAGTGGTCAAAACTGCAGAATAGGATCTTTTTTTAAGGGAGGAAAAACATGATTTGCTTTTGATTTGCATACTGTAAACAAGTTCTAGAAGAAGACTGTTATTTTTCACTTGCACAAAGTGCACAATGTGAATAACTGTTCATTTTTTACTTATATCAGGATAAAATTTGTTTCTTGAAAAAATTATGATAACGACATCAATTTTTTAATTATAAACGCACACAAGGAGGAATATATGTTAAACCTGTATGATTCCCACTGTCAGAAGCAGTTTTTAACTGTTTGCTGCTTGAAAACAGTCTACACATTAATTTTTCTCATGATAAAAATGCGCAACGTGGAACATGTTAATTTTGTTCATTGAAAATTACTCATTGTGAAACGTACATATGTTAATTTGTTTTCACTCTTTTTCTTGAAAAACGTGCATATATCACGAATTAAGTATTATACTTGTGTTAATAGTGAAACACAACTATTGCACTTAGAAGGTGCAATGCAAGTTTTAACGCAAGTCAGCAGAATTGGGATCGCTGTAGAGCCATTAGATAAGAGTTTTGGAGACACTTTTATTTGTCAATAGAGAGCTAAAGTGTCACTTTCTAATCCTTAAGTAAGGTTGAGTGACACTTGATTTAAAAAAGTCATCCTAAATAGTGCGTTGTCTCTTTCCTATTACATATTCATCAAAGTAACAATTTCATTGTCCAGCGTCCAATTGTTGGTTGAATTCTTGGTATTACTCTTTAATAATTTAACTAATGACAGTAATAAGACAAGTGCAGTAGTTGGTGGTCTCTTGACTAAGAAGAGAAGGGATTAATGACCAATGTAGAGAAAGATACATAATACATTGTCTTAGTGAAAACAAAAGACAAAGGTGTGGAAGGCAGTAATTGTTAACCAAACAATAACTCTCACTGAAATCTCTGACAGAATCTCTGCCATCTTCTGGTCTATCTTAGCATTCAGAACACTAATACAACCAGAATAGAATTTAGTAAAAAACACATAAGATTCAATACTGCATGAGAATTAAATTGCGTTAAGAAATTTTCTTAGAATGAAATTGAGTCATTATTACTTCTGTTGAACTTGTAATTGCAATGCTTATGCGAGCACTCTGATTATTTTTCCATGATTCAAGAGCCAACTGTTCAAGAAGAAATTGTAAATGAGTCTATACGTCAAAAGAAAGCACAATTTATGTTCTGGAATACTCAAACCATATTTACAATCGATAATGAATTTCAATCATCAAAATATAAATACATATATATTTATTATGGTGTTTATAATACCCGTTAAAATTTAAATTGCTCTCATAAATGTTTAAAGCATTTATAAAGTCGTCTTTACAATATAGTCAATTAGTCATATCCTTTACAGACAATTATAATCAAGATTCCTCTCTAGAATGATATCACATCCATTAGCACCATAATTTTAGAACCATAGATTCATTTGTTATTTAGCATGTATAGTTGTTTACCCCTTTTTACAATAAATCTCTCCATTGCAGATTCCTTTGATCTTTTTCTAGAAGATATAAGTCTTTGAGAAGAACATAGAATCTTCTCATCAATGGAGTGAAATAGCAGTAGAGAACAGCAATAGCGAATAGCAACGCTTGGACGGATTGTGGAAACCTTTCCGAGCAAGAAGAACAGATAGAGCACTAAAAGTTTAACAAAGCGGAAAGCAAGGACATATTTCTTTGTGACACAAATCACATCGCATATAATAGCAATCGCTATTCTTACTTCGAAATTTTAAAACAGTAAACACTAGAGCAATGCCTCTTCTTTGAAAATGCGGTCATTTCTTCTTTTTACCATAAATGGGTTTAACACTAAATCCTGAAGTATAATTTTTTATCCGAAGCCGGATCAAAACGTTGAAAGCGTTCATCAATTTTAATGTCTGGTAATCCTTATTTAAAACATGTATTTCTTTAAAAGAAAATGTTTAGAACAGGTAAAAACTATTCCAATCCTCTATCGCATACTTATACCAAAATCGGCAATGTTTGTCGCACTTTGCCTAATATAGAGCTTCAATCGTTTGACCTTACTTTCAACCAAATAGTGGTTCGTAGGCGAAATTCTACAAACGTGTCCTCAAAAGATTTGACATAACGACACTTTTTCTGACTCAGGATTACCACTCCCACGCAAACATTCTGTTGTACCTTTTGAGATAAAAATTTCTTATCAGATCGTTAATTCTATTTTTAAAAATTTTGTTTCAAAGGAAGAAGTAGGTAATCTTCCTAAAACGTAATCAAACGATTTTGTTTAACTTAATATTGTTATGGCTACATTTGCGATTCTTCTAGTCTCATTTAATCGAATTAAATTCTGATTTCGCGATCGATTCCCAAAATCGGAAGGTATCTAGAAAGCTATTTCTCTATTAGGAAGAATCGTTTCGTAAATACAGGTTTTCTTCGAACCGTACCTTCCGAAATCACTGGATTCTGGATCTACACTTGGAGATAAATCTCAGCACCTGAGCGATGATTTCACTATTCCGAAAAATCGTTTTATATGGCAATAAATCACTGAGAATGGTAATTTTTTATATGTGGTTAGTACTGATTACTATGAAGTACAATCATTAGCTGTTCGGAATTCAAGTACATAATAATCGCGTTATCCTCGATGATTTCGAACTTTGAAATCACGGAAGGAGTAAACTCTTGCGCGCACGCGCTCGTTACTGGCACTCGCGCTACTCTGGCGACTGCCGCGGTTTTCTGACAGTTTCCGAACACGCGATGTCAGTAGTAGGAGAGATCGGCGAATGAATACGAAGTCTGCCCGAAGAGACTTCGTGTTCGGTTTCTGAGCTTCATGAAAATGTATGAGTCTTCACATACGTATTGGCACGTGCCAAAGAAGGGCGTAGACGCAATTTTTAAGATAAAAGATGTGCAAAAGAAATTTGAACTAGGCATTTGCGACTTTCCACTATATTGGGTTAACTATTTGGGTTAAAGTCAAAAAACTACATCCTGACAAAAATTCCTGCACAAGATCCCTTAATGGATCCTGCACATGATCCTTTATCAATTTGTACAAGAAATTGTCGGAGGAACGTTTCCAGGATCCTGCAAAGGAACCAGAACCAACACAGGATCCTTTAAAGGATCGTGTAAAGGTTCCTTCCACAAGAAGGAAAAAACTAGATAACTATACTTAAAGGAAGTTAGGATGCAAAGAACAGCTGTACATATTTAATTTTTTGCGACGAAAAAGGAGGGAATGCGATAAGGCCCTTTATCGATCCCCCCGAGTAGCAAAACGATTTTCACATATATGATGCACAAATACATAAGCTACTCAATACATAAAAATCGTCGTGCTACTACATTGCGCTCATGGTAAAAAATAAATAAATTGAATTTTGGATAATATTCAATTTTTATTTTTTTATCATGAGCGCAATATAGTAGCATGACGATTTTCAAGTGTATAGTAGCTCTTGTATTTGTGCACCATATATGTGAAAATCGTTTTGCTACTCGGTTGCGCTCTATACGAAATATGTAACTGCAAGATTGCAAAAAGTACAAAAATTGCGTATTTTTGCAAAACAAGCTAAGTTTAGCGTTTTTTTTTTCATAAGGGTCCTATCGAGTAACACAAAAAGTATATGCATTTTAGGAAGCCTTATATTTTTCACATTATAAAAAAAAAATAAGAATGATCTCGATAATAAAAGGGGGTTTGCGATAATGCCCTTTATCGGTCCCCCTGAATCATATTTTTTAAAGTTTATTACCGAGATCATTCTTATTTTTTTTTTTATAATTTGGAAAATATAAGGCCTCCAAAAATATATATACTCTTTGTGTTACTCGATAAGACCCTTATGAAAAAAAAATGCTAAACTTAACTTGTTTTGCAATAATAAGCATTTTTTGTAGTTTTTGCGATTTTGTAGTTATTTCGTATAGAGTGCAACCGAATAGCAAAATGATTTTCACATATATGGTGCACAAGTACAAGAGCTACTATACACTTAAAAATCGTCATGCTACTATAGTAGCACGACGATTTTTATGTATTGTAGTAGCTCATGGATTTGTGCACCATATATGTGAAAATCGTTTTGCTACTCGGGGGACCGATAAAGGGCCTTATCGCCACCCCTCCTTTATACCTCAAACGTGAAAAGCCATAAAGATAAATAATATTGAAAGTTCAGATGAAGATGCATGCTTATGTTTGTCCTAATTCAAAAGTAAAATTTCTGAAAAATGTAACTGCCGTTTGCAACTTTTATAAATGAAAAGGTCTAATTTGTTTTCAATTATGATTGTTTCTTTTGAAATTATTGACTGATTAATGCTTTTATTATCATTTT
>JAUESH010000039.1:10299339-10322711 GCA_032275165.1 Synergus magnus
TCTAAGAAATTGAATAAAATTCCAAGAAGTTCAATAAAATTCCGTAAAATTCAACGAAATTCGAAGAAATTTAATCATATTCTAAGAAATTGAATAAAATTCCAAGAAATTTAATTAAATACTAAGAAATTGAATAAAATTCCAAGAAGTTCAATACAATTCCGTAAAATTCAACGAAATTCGAAAAAATATAATTACATTCCAAGAAATTTTATGAAATTCACTGATATTCCAAGAAGTACAATGAAATTTCGTGAAATGCAATGAAATTCAAGAAATTCCAAGAAATTGAATTAAATTCCAAAAAATTCAATAAAACTTGATGAAATTCTAAGGAATTCAATAAAATTCGAAGAAATTTAATTACATTCTAAGAAATTGAATAAAATTCCAAGAAGTTCAATAAAATTCCGTAAAATTCAACGAAATTCGAAAAAATATAATTACATTCTAAGAAATTTTATGAAATTCACTGATATTCCAAAAAGTTCAATGAAATTCGAAGCAATTATGAAATATTTAATTAAATTTCAAGAAATTCAATGAAATTTCAAGAAATTCAAAAAAATTCTGAACCAGCTGTACACCTGATTTCAATAACAATTAAAGTTAATTTTGATTAGTGTCTACACAAGTAGAAATGATTTTTGCTTTACCATTTTTTCTTCAGATTTCCGTTGGATGTAGCCAAGTCCTCTTCTTGGACTCATGGCGACATCTTTACATACACATAGAAACTATTGAGCCCAACTTTGCAGGTAAAATGCACTCCGCCTCTTGGGGTCATCCAGTCTCAATTCTCAGTCAGTCTCAGTACGCTCCAGAAGAGGGAGAGGACTTTTGACAGCGGCAACACTCGAGCACGTCCGTGCTTCTCCGTTCGTGTTCCTGCCATGAGCCATGTTCTCAACCGTGGTGGAGAGTTGACATAATGCAGAACGTCCGTCCGGGGAAAAATCGTGTCCTACGCGTCTAAGTGGGGCGTATGCTACACGACAATCGGCCGCGTTCTCTTGGTGCTGAGAATTCGGTTCTAATTTGAAATGAGCTCGTCACCGCAGAGGAAATCAGCACTAACCGGCCCGTGATAGGACCCCAGTGTTGTTCAGCACTCGCCTGGGCGGCCATTTTTACCTCACGATGCGGCAACCGTGCGTGTCCATTCGATCCGCCATTCCAAACAATCCTTGGTCTACGGTGCCCTCGGGTGCATCTGGCTCGTCGTGCTAACCACTGGATCGTCCTGGGTCCATCTTATCCGATCGACCGAGACGAAGGAGGTCGGTCGAGGTCGCGCCAGGATGAAGCCTCGAGATCGGTGAATCTCATTGACGAGTGCGTGCGTGCGTTTTTTACGTGCGTACGTGCCGCGAGTGCAGTGTGTGCGATTCTTAGTATATAATATAATAATAATAATAGTTGAAGGTATTCAGCAGAAGAAGAAACGCGGCCCATAGCATGAAAAAGTAGCCAAAAGCAAGCAAAAGTCGACTAGTTTCTCAGTGTTAAACTAGTGAAGTGCGTTGATACAGCAGGATCCTCCTGTAAGTTTTTTTTTCCGCGCGGACAAGGCCAGTGCGATGCGATCGATGTGTTCGCGAGTAGTGCATTCTTCCCGATTGTGGTGCTGATTTGTTATTATCATAATAGGATCATAGGGGCCAGGACTGCTCCTGTGCGGCAGAGGCCCTTTAAGTGAAAGATGTGCGATCGCGCCTCTGTCTGAGGGTGCAACGAGAGCCAGTTCATAGCTCTTTTCGTCTCTTTCGCCCTTGTTGAATCCTCTACCTTAATCAGAGGATGGAGATCGAGGCAAAACAGAGGAATCAACGAAATCGGCGACGCGAAAGAGCCCAGCGCATGCTGGCGCAAAGGGAAAGCCTTGCCAGCGCCAAGCAGCAACAACAGCAGCAACAGCAGAGGCAACGACCCGATGAGGAGGACAGCGGCGAGGACGAGGACCCCGGTGGCCTCGGTCTAGGACTCTCCAGGGGTAGTCATCCGCGTGACAACCATCAGAGGCCCCCCAGGCCCCCTCGACCGCCAAGACCCCGCAAAAAGTCCTCTCTCCAAGGTGCCTCACAGAAGGAGCCTCCTTTCGAAGAGGACATTATCGACGGTTTCGCCATCCTCGCCTTCCGCACCTACGAGGAACTAGAGGTGAGTGCCCTTCGTCCTGAGTTTTCTTCTTGCCTCTCTTTTTCTTTCTTTCAGACCTTCCTTCCTTCCTTCCTTCCTTCCTTGGTCGCTTGCTCTTCCTTTCTTCCTTCCTTCCTTCCTTTTATTTTCACCTTACGCTTACGGTTGTTGCGCCACCCAACAGAGTCAAATCCCCTCGGATTTTTACTGATCTCTTGGGAGTGGGAGAATTTTCCGATTGAGCGAATCTCCGACGAGAAAGAGCGATTCGCTTATCGAACACCGAGGTTTTATACTTTCAGAGTACGAGGGAGTCATGGAAGCAAATCACAAGCACTGTTTTGGAACTGGTATTGATTAGAGACTTGGTACTGCTACTTTTCATCTGAATTGGTCAATTATCCAGTAAAGACTAGAATTCTGTTCTTGAACTTGAAGCGAGAAAGATATCTGAAATAACTGATCAAGGCAAAGATGAATGGATTATGTTTGAAGGAGAACTTGATAAACTTGGCACGCATCAAATCGATTTACTAAACAAAAGAAACCGAGATAAGATCTTATCAGAAATACTGAGAGAATCAGATACTATACAAACCATATCAGCCAAAGAATGCTAAACAAATACCAATATTTGCACATCAAAAGCTACGTTGATTATAGTGATTGGCGTTAAAACAATTTGAATGTAACAAAATTGAATGAAAATCAAAAGAGGAAGGCTAACGATTTTTTACATAAATCAACAGAAAAATATCTCACAACACTTTCTAAAAGTATGATTCATTACACAGAGTAGAGCACAAGAATACCAAAAATTGAAACAAATACTTCTGAAAAACAAATGGTTCTTAACAAAAAACATACAGCATTAATTTAATCTCCCTTGAAGTAAAAAGGAAACGTAATATCTCTGAGGCAAAAATCGATGTTAGAATGCAATCAGTCTGAACTGACCTATTTTAAGAATGTATGAGATTCAATGAATCATAAAGTAATAACATCAATTTCTGGTAAACCTTTAGTCAATACTAATCAAATGCACTAATCGTCAACAAATTCATTTGCAATAGTGTAAATTTTAGCGGTCGGAGATTGATTCTATCATTTATTACTTGTATCGCATTCTCTAGATTCCTATACAGAACAAAATTTACATATTTTCATCAACAAATATTTTTGTTCGGATGTATACTCTTATGCTGAGCTAAAAATAGCAGACTTTCCTTCCTAGCACAGAGGCAGTAATTCTGATATACCTAAGAGAAAGGAATTTGTTGTGAAACGAGAACGGTTCTGAAAAATCCGTGTAAAATTGAAAAGAACAAAGAAAACGATAGAACTAGATTCTACAAAGATAGTTGAAATAACTTTTCAAGAAATAGTTGATCAATGTCAATGTACTGAATTGTTACTCGTAAAAAGTAGCCAGAAATGCCAAAGAAAATGACCATACGTCACTCACTCCGAAGAGATATGACAGTACTAGAGAGAGTGAATTATCCTTGGTTCCTTAATAATAAAATGTAATTGATAACAATTTCATACACAGAAACAAAATCCTTATAAGAGGTGAAATACTGACATTAACAGTCTGCAAATTGACAAAGAACGAAAAGAGCTTGAAGAAGCGAAATTCCAATCCCATAATTTCTCTCCTTAGGATAACATAATAAAAGGAACACGGAAGCTTGCTTACACTGAAATCATAAAGAGCGTACAACATTAAAACACGCCTGGTTCAGAAACAGTATAGCACATGCTATCACTCCATGGAAATCATTTCTTCAAGCATGAAACAGGATACTGTGGAACTCCTTAGCACACACGTTCGCTTATGCATACGAGAAAGAAATATGTAAACGTGTGTCAAAGATCATAAGCGACAACATACAATTTTAACTGGTAAGCTTGAACTCGAGAAGTGATAGATAATTAAAAGAATCTGTTTTTATCCTCAAAACTCTACTTTGAAGAAACTGCTAGTACAAAAAGAACAAACGCAATAGTTCAATAAAAAAAGGAAGTATGCAAAATAGCAAAAAAAAACAACATTAATTAATACATGTATGTTTACAAAGTAGCAGAGCCACATCAAACTTAAGTCAATATACTCAAACCAGTTTTTACAGCAGTGTTGAGATAATGACTCTTATGATAATTGATGAATTAATTGATTGCTATCGCGGTGGTTTTTTTTTCATGGGTTGATCGTTGCTCTCATTATTTTCACTTGTTTTCTCCTATGAAGCCACACGGAGAGACCCAAACACCAATGATTGGTGTTTGCTGAAAAAAAATCGCGAAACACCACTGAACGCTGCGTACGCACCATTCATTAGTGTTTCGTGCAATGGTCAGTGGTGCGAAACACTAATGATTCATGCGTAAACAGTGTTCAGTGGTGTTAAGACGCTTTTTTTACGACAAACATGAATGAGTCGTGTTTGTCACAGAAATCATTGGTGTTTGGGTCTCTCCGTGCAGTGTAATGGAGGCGAATGGTTTTTCGATCAAATAACTACTTTGAGTGGGATTGAGCTGGAAGTATTTGTCTACCAATAGAAACACAGTCCGAAAGCAAATATTGCAACATTACCAAAATAGTTTTAATTTTACCAACATCTATTGAATCTAATTTGATCTTCATTGCATTCATCATTTAAAGCTAATCTCGTATAATTTTCGTGTGGTATAAAACGTGCAGTATAATGCCATCAAAATTGGAATTAATCTTGACTAATTGTTCACTAATGTTTTTCTAGTTATTATATCTAGTTATTATGTAGTTCTAGTTACTATATCCATTTTTATTACCAATTTATATAGTTTTACGTCTTTTTTGTCCTCAATAAAAAGTAATTTTTTTGTTAATACTTAATCCCCAGTTGTAAGTAATCTGGATTAATAAAACGTGATATTTATAACTAGTAAAAACGTAATAACAGAGCAAAATCCAGATGACTTGAGAGCCTGATTGAGTAGCAATGTTTTTATTAGGGTTTGATGCGAAATGGACCGCTACGACACTTTTTGCGTTATCATCATGGAAGCATTATGCGACTTTGCAAAAGTACTTTTCCTCTCGATTATATTATCTTAATTTTTTTTTCATCGTTTCACCTGTTCTTCAAACTTATAATAAGACGTTTTCCGTCAAGTCGTAATCAAAGGTTGTTTTACATTTGGTTCTAAATCCTATAATTAGAGCGAACGGATCTAATCATAAATTTAGTTTTCACATATCTCTCTAGAATCTTTAGAGGAAAAGGTAAAATATATTTGAAGATTCTATGACATGATTTTAATGATCTTTTTCGCCTTTTAGTAAACATTGATATCTTTTAATTGGTAGGTTTATATTTAAACAATTTACAATTTCATTTGTCTTTCTGAATAATATCTGTGTTTCGTTAAGCACACGAAACTATAGTTACGGAATGAACTGCTTATAAAACCGTGTAAAAAGAGAATTTGCCACCTGAAGTTATACCGGTTTCTATATCTGAATTCATCCCTTAAAAGACTTGGAACGAGTCTTACATTCTTAATGAAGGCAAAAGCAATTTTTTTTTGTACAGGGAATGCTGTTTCTCGCGGGTATAACTTACGGTTTGTCATTTTGAGACCAATTGCACGTAAGACCGGTTTCGGCAGGTGAATCGATTGTTCCCCAATCGATAATCTTGCAAGAAAGAGAATTCGATAACTGCATTCAGAGAAATTGGCAAAAAGTTCGACTATTGATTCTAGAAATTTGATCGAGAACAGAAACTCGCCGAAGGTTCTTTCATTAGAATTGAGCAGACTTTTTTTTCGGCAATTTTTATTTTGGTGATTAAGATTGTAATCGTTTGATCTTTTTTTTTAATGTTTCCATATCTACTTGGTCAGGCTTCTTTTATATACTGTTAAAAATAGTACGCAATCTCCAGTAAAATAAAAAAAAAAAGTTTTCCAGATGGAGAAAGTTAGCCTCTTCTTTCGCGTCGATGAAAAAAGAAGCAGTAGCTACTCTCCAAGTTTCAAGTATTTGTTGAAAACTAACTCGCCCAGCTTACTTACTTCTCGTTGCGATAACGAGTTTCTGTTTTAGTGAACACTACAATTTTTTGAGTTGGTTACATCACTAGAGATTGAAATGAAGAAACTATTTTACTTCCTTAATTTTTACTAGAAATTCAATGAAATTTTAAAATCGTTGGCTTATAACAAAGTAGTAAATTGGCCAATCAATAGTCAATAATTGTAAGTGTTCAACAGCAGCAGAGATTTAAATATGTACAATCAATTTGTTGGAGCGAATAAAAGCATAAGCGAGGTAATTTAATTTTTATTTATACCTTCGAATTTCATTCAGAGTGCTTATTCAATATTTAAAATAAATCCAACTGTTTAACGGAGCGATTCTATAAATTATTTCAATTGGTCAGGTGTTGGTTTTATCAAGAGTTGCACTTAATCAAGTATTCATTCACCTATTAATAATCTTGTTTAATCAATCAAATCTGTTTGGTCGTGGAAAACACAGAAAGGCCAGTTCAATAATTATGTCGACTGCTTCACGGAAAATTTATGTACCAAATAATTTATATCCAACTTTCACTTCTGCTCTTTTAGAAATTCAATCAACAGTTTTAAAAATATTTATATTCCATCTCATAAATTATGTCTACTGAAAGCAGGTTTACTTGAAAAGATTAATCATCTTCGACTACTTGTAATAAGGCAGCATTTTACTTTGGCCAAGTGTAGTACTAAATTATTCAAATAGAGTTTACTTGACTTTGTTTTTCGTTCATGATTCAGTTTCCTGATTGTCATTTAATTGCTCTCTAAGACAAAACAAACGAGCAAAAACGCTGACAATTTAAATACATATTACAACTGTCAACTGAGTGATTATCAAAGTGTAAACGAAAGATTATTGTTTTGCGGTTTATTGCAGAAAGAAACAAAGTTAGAAGGTCATAAATCCTATTGATAACAGTAGGCTAATGAGTTTGCTCACGCTTTTTATACCTGTTCCTTCTTTTTCCTCTGATTTCACAAGCGAATTTTCATATTACCTACTCAAACTTTGTAATGTCTCAATCGCTAAGAAAGAATCGGTTCCAAATTATGAAGTTCAAAGTCAATGACCAGACATCTTGAAAATATGTCTCTGTATCTTTTTCGACCAATTAGGGGATGTTTCCGTCTTGAAATTTTTTCCTCAACTATACTACTGAACACAGAGGCATTGTAACCGCAAATTCGTCGAAATAAATAGCTCCCAAACCCGAGCGACCCCTGAGCAACCATTTCCACGCTTTTTCTCCAGAGAACCTTCTTTTGTGTTGGGGCTCCACCCCTACCACACAATTGCTTGGTTGTCGTTGTGTTGATCTTACCCGAGATCCCAGCCAACGTAAGCTGAAACGGCATTTCGCCACTTCGTTTACAGCACCTCTTAACTACCATGCAAGTCCTCGTGCCGCAAAACAATTCGACCTGATCGCTCCGAATGGAAGAAAGTTGAATGTATAGCAATTAAAACCTCGACGGGCAAACATGCAGTTAATGTTCGTATTGCAAATACAAAAAAAAAAAAAAAAAATACCAGAAAGTTGATCTCTTCCATATGAAGTTTGTAAATGCATAATGTGCTGAATTTAATTCCATACAAATACGAAGATGAAAACATGAAATGCAGAAGCATCCTAGTGATAATTAAGGAATAACTTTCTAATTTGAATTTGAAAGGCTAAAAGATTCAGAATAACAACCCCAGGGAATAAGCTGTTAAAAATCTTCCAATTAGCTACCAATGGATTCCGTAACATCCAGTACAACATTTCTAGAGTTGTAGAGTAGACGGTAATATCGTCAGAAGTGGTTCTTGAAACGCGATAATTTTTCCAATATTACGATGAAAGCGTCGATGTCCATTAGCGTAAACTTGTATTAATTTCTGATGTCATATATCTTGC
The DNA here is from genome assembly GCA_032275165.1 of Synergus magnus. NCBI lineage: Eukaryota > Metazoa > Arthropoda > Insecta > Hymenoptera > Cynipidae > Synergus > Synergus magnus. Next base: position 10,307,451 of record JAUESH010000039.1, read on the forward strand.
CTGAAAGCAGGGCTGCTCGATCGATGAAACGAATTATGTACTTACCTCTCTCGCCTCTCCCCTGAACCGTTACACCTCCACTTCCCCGCCCCCAAACCCTCTTGATCGAGCAATCGCGAGCTTCATTATAGGAGATCAAATCCCGCGCTTCGGTAGATGTTCTACTCTATCTAATCTTCATGTCAACACATTTCCGAACAAACTTTATTGGTAGATAGCTGAATCACTTTTTTACGACTGGTTCCTCGGCCGGACACCTGATGGGACACCTGATATCTAAGCCTTGTGATTCTCTAGACAATAAAAAAGTGCCATAAGGCACGCGTGGTAAATTTCGATTATTTATGAGGGATTCTTTAAGGATTCTTTAGGGATTCCTAGAAATTGATGCTTTAATAACCTTTTTTTTTTCACCATCAGCTGGTGCTCAGCTGATCAAATCCCAAATCTTTTCTCGGCTCAAATATATAAAATCTCTTTAATACAATAGCTTAAGGCGCGAATAAGTCCGGTATTTGGCAGAGGACTTCTGCAAGAAGTTCGCCTTGAATTTCCGCTAGATTGTATTGCGGGGTAAAGTGGAGTCGGGATTAACATCGCGATCCGAGAGCCAGATATTGAATCTCCGTCGAGTTTCTCGAAATTGATATTGAAACGTTGAATAACACGAGAGAAAAAGAGTAGCACGAGATATACACCTGCACGAAAGACTGACCCAGTTTTCTTTTACGAGACTTCGATACAATGTTTTGTGTTCGCATTCTCGGCTGCAGGAGATTCCGATAAAGCATCCATTTACTACTTATCGGCCCTGGTCTGCTCTTTTATGGCACCAAAATGATACATGATGATGATACAATATCATTTGCGGCAAAGAAATAAGAATATCGCTCCGATATCCTGAATCGAGTTTTATTACCCTTTGCCTTTTTATGGCGACACCTTTTCGAGAGATGATATAAATATAAAAAAGTCAAAAATAGCCAATTCTTGAATTGAAGATATCCACAGTAGTTCAGAATTCACATCAATACAGTTCATGAAAATGGTCATTGGGTCAGTCGTAGAATGAATAAGTAATGCGAATACAGCCTCGATTAATCATGAACTCGGAAGTTAATTGCATTAGAGAGAATCATCTGCGCTGGTTAGTACGATGAATTTAAATTGTCAGGCAGATAGTCAAGCACAGAAATTTGAAACATCCTTGTCTCTTCAAACTACAAATTGCATGAATTACCTTAATGGTTTCATAATTAGCGGCAAGAGACAACTTGAATCTTGCAGTTAAAGGAGACTTAATAACATTATTGCGATTTTTAGTGTTTCTGTTAGCTAATCGGCGTAAGAAACCACTAATCATAAGGTCTTTAAAGTGTTCGGTACGCTATCATTTAAAAGTAATGCGCCACTTCCGAACACTGGGTTTTTAAAGCTGAGACGATAAATGATCATGGAGCTGCAATAGAGTGGCTAATTCTATTAGAAAATGCATAGCCAAACTGAGCACTTTGGCTGAGATTTGCTTTGTGGGTAAAAAGAGGAGCTCACATGAAGAGGTTCTTAACATGATTACCTTGTCTACCATGCGCACAGCGACCTCGTGAGAGAAATGAGTTTACGCTGACATAATATGCGTTCACTCTGGTATCATGTGCGATTTGTCGTGAGGAACGTACGTATATCTGCTGCTCGCACATTACATTCGTACCCACTCGACAGGAAGAGTGGTGGGTGACTGGAAGTTGGAAGGTTGGAAGAACTCGATGAACGTGCGTGAGCAGCAGAGTATAGAGAGTAGAAGTAGAGAGAGTTGACTTGGCAACGTTGGATGTGCAAGTTTAGTAGCCGCAAAGTCAGGACAGGATCGGATGAACGAAGGAAAGGCTCTCGCTCGAGGGTGTCTCTTTTTCTCACCCTTTCTTTCTCCTTTGCACTTCGTGTCAGTGGCGTAACCAGAAGGACTAACGGGGCTTAACCCTCCCCTAAGCTTTTTCCGACGTCTGTTTCCGAAAGCCTTTAACTCATGTATTCCTCAAGATTTCCCGAGATGAATTTTTGAAGCTTGGCTTTAAATCTCGGATGAGAAAGAATATAGGGAATAAACCAAAGAGCATCATAGTCCGGGATTTACTACATCTTAAGAAGATTTCAAATCTGCTGATTATAGTTTTAAATCCCATTCTTACGATTTGCCACACTTGGTTTTGGTTCCGACTGCTGATTATGATTTGATCAGGATGGGCCTTCACTCTCAGATTTTGTTACGATTGGTCTTCTAACTCTCCACAAAAGACACTGCGGAAGGTAGACATCTTAAAAATGAATAGGCATCAGAATTTGCATATTCTAACCAGTCAAGGTATTTCTCTCAAGGTAATCAGAGACCCTGACCTAAGCCAATGGCCCTAAAGATTTCTCTGACACTGGAATACTTTGAGGCTTATCTTTTCCTTCATCCGTTATCATGTTTTCTCAATTGCATTTTCTCGTTACGCCATTGCTGGAACTCGGCAATCAGAGATTGCTTTTATCTTGAGATCGCATGCAGGAATCTCCTTCACATAAACCTCGCACTTCCATTCTTGCAAAGGCTCACTCAAGCTGCGCAAAAGAAAATCCCAGGAGACGATACACCGGTTTCCGTAGCTTTCATGAAGAAAAAGATGGGAACTAAGAAAGGGACGATACAAAGGAAACTTATGGTCTGGCCCATTTAGAGGCATACCACCTAGTATCTTATTGAGTGAACTGTTAATATGGAATCTCATCTAAAAAGAGAGTGTTTTGCAATAGATTATATCTTGTACTTCAACTATCAAATTCTATATAATCTATAATTGATTAAAAAAACAATAGTTGACGTTTCAAGTTCCTGGATGTTGTGTAACCATTGAAGGAGTTTCAGTACTAGATGAACGTCCGAAGTAACAGCTGTTTCAGTAACCCGCTACCATCTTGACAAGAATCCTTTACAATCCGTATGTTTTTTAAAATCCTTGAACATACGAAGTTTCAATCCATAGACCCATTTCTAATCCATTTAGATCCATGTCTAAAAATTCACCAATGCAGAATTTGAATGAAAAGTAACTAGAATTATTAAAAATGTGACTATATCTTAGGGTTTTTTTTTTGTGGACTACAAGTTGCTCAGTTTATACACGTGCGCAGGTGGAATGAATGCCGACAATATAGCGTATTCTTGCCCTCGCTTAATCTACTGCATTTTTTTTCTTTTCCTTCTCTGATGTACCAAGTAGTCTGTAGAGTGGTGAAGGAGGAAGAAGTCGAATTGGGACGAAATGGAATGAGAGAAAGAGAGAGGGAGACTCCCGACGGTTTCTCCTTCCAGCTGGCGTGGCGTGGAGGAGGCCTTGTCGCGCGGCTGTTCGTTCGGTCAATGTCTTCTTCTCTCTTTCTTACTCTGCTCCTGTGTTGGCGATTCCCCGCTATCCTCTATGTTCACCAGGGTTGTACTTAAAAAGGGAGAAGAAGTGGGACGAATCTATTGATCTAAAACTTGTCTACAAGTTTTAGGGCATTGTTGAACGGTTTTTATAAAGAGACTGGGAAGACAGAAACAATATTTGTGGTTGTTTTGATAAGACATAAGAGCTACAATGGTTGGGTACTATCGGTTTGGTCTTTGGCCTCACTAAACTTATGCAAGGTTTTGTGCATGCCTGACTGAAACATGTATTAATCACTCATTACAGTCATTAATTTTTGCGACGATTACAATTTGTCTCTTGACCGTAGTGGATGTGATTTCAAGAGGGCTTCAGCCTTCACAGGTTTCGCAAAGCGGATTACGATTTGCCTTATTAGACCTTAGTAGATGAGGTTACGATACGTGCTGAGTATCTAAACCTAAACCTAAAAGCTACTAAATTACGATTTGATTGGGATTGTGGAAGATAATTTGATGATGAGTATGATTTGTCTTATATAGGTCTCAGTGGATGTGATTATGATAGGTATTCATAGTCTTTGTGCCTTTCATAAAAACGTCTAAAGACTTGATTAAAATCCTTTCGGTAGTTGTGGTCGAATTAATTGATGTGATTTGATTTACGTTGGTATTTCCGATTTGTTTTAAGCTTTAGACTTAGCTTAGGTGTTCGCACTGGTTCCAGAAAACTGCCAATCGTCTTTCAATCGAAATGTATAACAGAGATAATTAATTATCATTATTACGAAAATAGATTTCTACACCTCTAAAAAAGATGATAATTAGAAGAAAGAAGTTATTTTTTGAAACATTAAAAAACTTTCACCCTGTTTGATAGATTGTGGTGTACGTACCTGTGGTTCTCCCCTCTTGGTTCGCATTTTCCTCCCCCTTGCTCCTTTTGCTTAGCCGTACGCGGTTGCTCTTCAATATCTCCTGCTCCCACCAACCCCCACTTGGGTGCCCCCGTGGTGCAACGCGTACGCTGCCACAGTGCGAATCTCCCTCTTCGTCATTTGTGTAAACGTGCACCGCCATATCGCGAACAACCGGTTTGCCTGAGGCCGAAATATTCGAAATTTTGTCGATCTCCTGAGTCTATTTCTGTCTGTCGTGACGGCGCTATGCGCACGACGTGCCGGTTGTCGTTGTATCAAGTACTCAGGAGTCTTCAGCTCCAGCCCATATGACGAATGTTGTCAGAGGTCAGATTGATCGAAACAGCGCGAAAGCCATTCCTTCATTCCTTCGACTCTCTTCTCCACTTCGCTGCGACTTCCAAGATCCGATGCTGCTACTGCCCACCTAACAGAACCGGTCGTGAGTTCGTTCGATTCGCGTACATTTTTTTTAGTGCCGCCATTGCAAACGTCCCGCGAAAGTTACTCACTTGTTTAAGCCGTTAAAAGTCGTTCCACCTGTGTCTTGTTGTTGTTACTGTTGCCGCTAATGAAGAACACGGATTGGTCCGTCTGGTCTCCTTTGTTGTCAAGTAAAAATTTGACTTCCTGAGAAAAAAATCCTTGGGAAGGATTTTGTGAATTGAAGACCAGCTTTCGAAAAACTGGGAGCCAGCGAAATCAGCTGATAATATGTTGAGGTCACCTACCTAACAGATATTCACCGTTAAAAGGTCATCTGTATTCTTTCAAAGGTCAATTGCCATCCAAGTAAAACGCATCAACTATTTTTTAAATTGGATCCCGTTTAATCTAAGAATTGAAACTAGATAATGTAAAACACATGTTGGACCCTAAGTGTCCACTTTTGTGTTGAATGTCATAAACCATATAAGTGTTGGCGATTTTCTACAATTACCTTCAACAATTTGTAGAATTTAAAATTTGACTCTTATTGCTATGCTTTCCTTATTTTGATGTTTTATGCTTATCCTCAATACTGAACTAATTATTTTTGTCTTTCTGTTTACAGAGTGCAATAAAACTAGCTGGTAAAAATAATGTCAAGAAACTTCATTCGCTGCTAACGATAGTGGATGAAAAACCAAAGGTGGATATCGGACAAAACAACCGACACAACGAACACCACATTAAGAATAATCACTACAAGCACAACCATTATTCTCACAATTCCATACTGACACCCTCAACGCTTAACCAGGTATTCATTATTTCTAATAGAATATCATTGAAATTAGAAGAAATTGTTGAATAACTTACTTCATGACATTATGATTTCGTCTTTCAGGGCCTAGATGCAGGAACAAGTGACGATAGCGGAAGAGCGTCCGAACAGTTGCATGGCCCTGGTGCAACTAGAGATTGCCAGGACGCCGATAGTTCTAGGGACCACCTTAGCGATGTAAGTTAAATCCTCATTAAATAGTTCAAACCGGTTGCAATGCACGTTTGAAAGTAGTACACGTTTCATCATTTTCGGTCAATTATTCCACTGATAAGCAACGATAAACCTATCGACCTGGAATTATTAAAGATAAAAACGTTTTTAAAACGTGTCTACTTGAACATTAAAAAGTGATTATGATTACTGTTAATTGTTTTGACTTCGATAAGTTTCTGTTTTACTTAGATGAACATTTTTACATTCTGCCTACAGGCGAGCAGTCATTGCAGTTCGGGCAAAGGCTATATCGTAAGCATTTTTCTATCACTTTAATTTACTTAGAAAAAGAATAATTCTGGTTTTTACCTTGTTATCTTTCTTTTGCAGTGTGATAGCGAAGGAGAAGACGACAAGGGCTCTGATGGTGAATCAGTACTCTTTGAGTCTGCAACTCCACCGCCTCCTCCACGTAAATGTAAGCATTTGATTGTAGGAAACAGATTATAGACCCAACTGAAATACAGGCATTATATCAATATCAATTCAATTGTTTTAGACGAGTTGCCATCTTCTTCGCCGCACGTTTTACCGCCAGCAAATGGAGCTGGAGGATCTCCTCCAGACACTGGCGGACAAATTTCTAATCCTGCGACTGATGCTCCGGCTCCTATTCCTCCCCCTGTGCCTGCTACTGCACCAGTACCAACGGCACCGAGTCCTCCAAGTCCCACTTTACCTCCTCACATATCCCAATCACCTGTAAGTATTTCCCTTTGCTGATTAAACTAAACACTGATTAATTAAGAAGTTGAAAAGAAAAAATAAACTTATCTGATGTCTTTTTTCTTTAGATTACTAGTCCACTGGCAGCGAATCCTCGTGCAATAGCTCCGCAACAACGGCCAGCTTCACCCGCTCTACCACCTCCGTCTATGTCTCAACAGCCTCACACTACGATACCTGCTTTACATACGCCCAATGTACCACATGTCTCTTCAAGCCACACAACTAGTCCTGCCGTTGCAAGTTTGGGCGTGACTCCAGCAGCACCGTCCAACGGAGCAGCTACCACAAGCTATCCTCCCCCTCTGCCTATGGCTGCGTATCCTCAGACACAGCCATCCTATCCGCCTCTCTATACTCCTTACACTGCTCTCAATCACAGTCCTTATCTTCCACCCGCCGTACCGTCTCCATCGCATTCTGCCTCTTCACGAACCGATGTGGTAAGTTCATTCACAAAAGGATTTTCTTCCAAAGTCTGGATTAAATCGACTTTTAGTTAACGACTCTGCTAGAAAGAGGTTTCCTACAGTTATTAGCCTACTCACATACTTACAAAAATAAAATAAGCACTAAGATATTTCTCTCTTATTAATTCTTCGATTTATGTTGTTGTAGAGAGTCAATAGAGCTTCCCCTTGCACGAATATAAGCAAGCAAACGATAGCAAACAACATTCAGAGCCACAATAACAATACTACCAACAATACTCCACTCAGTGCTGCCACTACGACCTGCGTATCTACGATAACGAACACAGTTACCATTGCGAATACAATCGCTCACCGAGATATCGTAGCCTGCAGCTTAGCTGGAAGAAACAGCAATAATTCGCCCCGTGGACACAGTCCGAATCGGGAACGAGACAGTTACAGGTACATGGTTTTATACATATTCTCAGGAAATGTGATTGAGAAATTGATGTAGCGAACTCTAGCAATAAGAAATGATCTTCGTTACAGCAGCAACGTGAGCAGTTTAAGTCGCGGAAGCATAACACCTGTTAGTGCGCCAAACAGTCAATCCTCCCCAGCCAATTCTAGTCTACCTGCTTACTCCAAGGCTCAAGGGTGGATCAGGTATAGGTATTCTAATTTCTCCTTCTTTTTATTTTGATGACCGTGGTTTCGTTTGTAAAAAGCTCGGATTCGTCTTTTCCTGGTGGACTTGAAGTAGAAGACTACAGTTTTTATTTTCTTCTGTATTACAGCAGCAGCTCAGCTCCTCAGTTGTCTCCGGCAACGAATACGTCGGTTCCGAGGCCAACTCCACCACCAGTGCCGCTGGGCTTGCACACTTTTCCACCGCCTATGTTCGCCACTCCATTGCCACCACCTGTTTCGAATGCGAATTCTCATACCTCTATGTCCTCACTTCCTCCACCTTCATCCAATCCGAATCCGTTCTCTGCTGAATCTCTCTTTCAAACAAGTAAGTGGATCTGTGTGATTTTGAACTTATAATTTACAATCTGACACAACAAGAGAGCTTGTTCTAATCGAAACAAGGGGTGACTCACGTTGCAGGTCAGGCAGACCTGTTGAGGAGAGATCTTGAGAATAGATTCCTGGCACCGCAGAACCGAAATATTGGCGTAGACGTGGGTAATCTTGGGCCACCGTTATACATCCGAACAGAAATGCATCATCATCAGCACGAACACACACATGTGCATCAGCATTCTTCGTCTTTGCTCCCTCAAAATGCACCTACGAGTCTCTATCCCCCCTCAATTGTAAGTATCAAGATGATCCCTTGATCACTAAATTTCCATACATACAATTTTCTTCCTTGAAACTCCTTTCATGGATTCTATTACATATAATTCATATAACAACTAATTCAAATCATCTAGCTAACAAATTCTGAAAACCGAGTGACATCCTTCACTAACCTTCTCTCAAATAATTTAAGGACATTCCAAAGTTAGGAGCAGTTGACTCCCAATTTTTTCGCGGGAGCCTCAACCTCACTGGCTTCTCAGGCTTCAACAGTGGACTTCTTCATCCTGGAGGCGGCCCACCTGGACCATTTGTCTCGCATAATCATCTTTCTTCATTTCCTTCAAAGGTACAGTGAATTAAAGTACGACCTGGCTCGCAGCAATGCTCAAAATGCTTTAAAAAAGGGGCAACAAGACCAGCAGGCTTTTTTAATCTTTAATAATCTTTCTGTTTAATTACAAGCTTATTGTTTCTTTTCTTGAAAGATGCCCAATCCAAATGTACGAAACAATCAGGACTTTCGAGCGAAACAGTTCTCGAACGCTGAATTCGCATTGCAGAAGCCTGTAAAATGGAATGTTACGCATGCCCGGATAGCGTGGGAGATCTACCATACTCAGCAGAAACAACGAGCGGAAGCGAAGGCAAGCAGTGTAGCCAACACGAAAACTGAACTGCTCAGACCATCAGGACATCTGTTTGCCGGAGCACCCACAACTGGTCTGGGACTCAGTACGCCGATGTCTTTACCCACAAATATGCCACAAAATCATCCACCACCACCTCAGCCTCATCCCGTTGCCTACCTCTCACAAACATCTTCACATTTAGGTATGTTTATTCTTCAAGGGTAGATAACTAGTTTAGGGTCTCTAGATGTATGCATTTATTTCCAATGCTGATTCTTTCTTCAGGAAGTGGAATGTCTCCATTCGGTAGGTACCCCTCGACTTTCGGCACGACGAATCCCAACTTCCCAGGATTCTCCGGCTTTCCTCCAACAAGAGAAATGCCTCCTCTCGGGGGATTGGGATCAGTTCACGATCCGTGGAGAGGGTAAGTTATTATTTACTCATCCCTGTAATCAAGACTGTCCTTTAATTATTTCTCAATGTAGAGTTCTAAAAATTCCTTTTAATTTTTAGACTACAGCGAGCTCCTTCTGGCTTTCCACCAACGACAGTCTCTTGGGGGATAAAACCAGAGATGCCAACAATCGACAGAAGGGCGGAATTTGAGGAAAGAGAACGAGAAAGGGAACGAGAACGTGAGCGAGAACGAGAAAGGGAACGCGAACGGGAAAGGGCTCGACGTGAAAGAGAAAGAGAGGAGCAACGGGAAAAGGAGAGACGGGAACGTGAGAAGGAAGAAAAGAGGAAACAGGAAGCTGCAGAGCGAGAAAGAGATAGAAGAGAAAAAGAAAGGAGAGAAATGGAAAGGAGAGAGATGGAACGGGAGAGGATGATGATGAAAAATCGTCAGCATGCGGTCATGGGACGAGAAAGATCACCTCTCAGGAATGGATCTGCGCCTTTGGATACGGGCGAGGTTCGAGTCAAGGAAGAACCAAGGAGCAAGGAAGATGAAGTTGTTATGCTTCCTAGGCCGCCGCCTGTGGGACCTGGGCCTGGATCCGGACCAGGACCGGGACCTGGTCCAGGACAAAATCAAATGCCCGATCCTAGGTATTTATCTTGGTGTGTCTTTTCAGTTCCCGACTGACTTTTAGTTGCCTGCCAGTCGATTAGAGAACAAAAGAGATTCTATTCTGGGTGTGAGCCACTATGAAAATAGAGTGCCTTCACAAATAAAAGTAATTTCTTAGGACCAACGTTGAAAAAAATTTTATTTAATATATTTCAAGATGACTAATGATTTATAATAAAATTATACATATAGAGCCATTTTATTTAAAAGGATACCCTATGGTTTAGATGATCTTTGAGTCTCTAAAAGATCTTAAAATTTCCAAATGCTGATTAGTTTCTTTATTTTTTCTAGGTATCATCACTCGCATCCTCATGCTTACCTCGCCAGGCATCCTCACGGTGTTCCAGCTCCTCACACGATGTCTCGAAGTATGTTGCAAGGTCTCGGTGGTCATCCGATGCAGCCTTTCCCTCCTCCTGCGGGTCCAGGTTCCCAACCTGGTGCACCTTGGCCAGGAGATCCTTTCCGGGATCCATATAGATATGATCCTCTTCAACAACTTCGATACAACCCGATGATGGCTGCATTCAGAGCAGAAGAAGAAGAGAGAGCGAAGCTATACGCAGCTTATCCACCACCTCCAGTGAACGCTTTAAGGGGGAAGGATCCAAACCCTGGACCTTTGAGTAATCTCCACATGCATCACAGAGCTGGTCCGGGACCAGGAGTTCCTGGTGTTTTAGGTAGACAACTCGACCCCTCGCTAATGCACCCAGGGGATATTCTCAAAAAAGAGGACGCTTCTCAGTCTCGATGATACATCGTCCCCGCAACGTTCTCGTCGTCTTTGTCTTAAATGGTCATAGCGGAACATTGAAAAATGCGTTTCAAATTTTCATGAAAGCAAGTAGCCTTGTATAATATTTATTCAGACCTAAATAATCAATTTTGCTCGTAGTTGAGCTACGAGTGAGATTAATATTTTTGTTTTAACTAAAAATTAGAACAATTAACTTTCTTTTATCATAATTTAAACATTTTCGATGTACCCCTATGACTAAAACGCGAGGTTCGGTGCTTTAACTTGATGGATTCGTCGATATTTTGGTATCAGAATAGCGCTATTTAAAAGAAATTGTACATAGAATATGCGATATTTATAGATATTAAAGAAAGAAATGCGATAGTTAGTACGACGTATCGGGGGATCTGACTGTTTGTCTATAGCAGTATATATACATTATTATTACGATGATACTATGCGTACAGTTAATATCGTGTGTAATATTCTAATTATTGTAGGATGCGAGACGATGCTAATGTAAAAGAAAAGAAACAAACTAGGTAAAGAAAAAAAGAAAGAAAGCTACACGGATCTCCAGCGTTACTGAACGAGAAATTATTTAATTATTTATTTATTGTCACGTATTAGCCGAAAGAAATCAAATCTCTGTCACACACGCATGGAATCATTGTCGAAGCGTTCGCTCTGATTTTATCAATGTAATATACATAATTATTGTGTAAATTTTAATTTCCTCGGTAGGACAAGTTGTACGAGTAAGTTTAGCGACGCGACGAAGCGAGCAAGTACCTTCGGCGAATGTACGCTTGTTATTTTAAAAAAATACTTTCGATGCCGGATATTAAAATGTGAAAGAGAATTAATTATTAGTTGACAAAAGGCACTCAGTACTTTCCTGTGATATACATAGTAAATGATATGTAGAAAATAAAAGGTCGACTCTTTCGCCATCACAATCCTTTTTTTGGGACGTAGCCAATTTTAAAAGCGATTAAGAGGCGAGGATCTTAATTTTTAATGCGTTCTAGAAACTTTCGAACTTTTTATTGTTTAAGAATTGCTGTTTCAAAGCTTCCAGATTTTTATGTCTTTTTAGTAAAAATTTTGAGAAACTGTCGTTGATTGAGATATATTGTATTTTCGAAAAAAGAGAGATTCTTGAACAAATTAGTAAGTATCAAATTTAAAAGAATAAAAACCCTACCACTAAATCAATGACAGTTTTTGAAAATTGAAAACCGAGTGAATCTTAGACCAGTAATTTATTTAGGATTAGGGTCAGTGAGCCCGCATTGCTCTTAGTTGTTTAAGATGAAACGCTGTGTTATTAAATTTAGAAAAATTTCTTCAACAAAGAGTGATGTTTTAACCGTAAAGGCGGTTTTTTAAAAACAATAAAATTGGAAGCTTTGTAACGATGCTGCGCAGGAATCCGAGGAAAGTTTTTACGGGGAACAATCGCGATTCTCCAGCAGGCAATAAAAATGCAATTCCTTCATGAGCGTCGCGAATAAGTTTGTTTGTGCCAAAGGGTGTTTGTGACAAAGTCTAGATTTGTGTCGTCCGGTACTTCTTGCGCGAATTTTTCATTTCAATTACCATTCCTCGACAAGCTTCTTTCCGGTCCATTTTTGGACGAGATTCCGAATTTTTTTTCTCGTCCTCTCACTTGGCAGCCATATGCGTCGTTGTTACCAAGAAGAGTCAATAATCGTAGATCTCTTGGAGGGAAAAAATTTCTTCTGCGTGCCATGAGCCGGAACTACGTTCGTTTAAACCTTGGGACTGCGTGTCGTTTCATTTCACCGACTCGTCGGAACTCCCATCTACCATCATGATTCGTTTTTACACTGTAAATTCACCATAAACAAATTGTATATTATTATATAATTATACACGCCTTGAAGATTGTAGATATTTTTCATCGACACAAAATTATTGCAATGCAAATGCAATGGTTCTGTTCTTGTAGATATCGCGAGTATAAAGGAAGTTTTGTGTGAATAGGTTTTTTCTAAAATCGACTCTTTGTAAAAGGGTCTAATAATCATAGTTTCTATCAAAGTATCAAAAGCGCTCTTATTTCCCAACCTCCTCTCTTAGAAACAACACGCCTGTCAGTAAGTCACATTCTCTAGTTTAAATCCAAATTTACAATTTAATGTCAAAATAACATAGTTTGAAATTCTACCCTTTAAGATTTAATATTTTAATTTCAAAATCATTTTTAATTAGAGATTTAAAAACGTAAATTACTACACTTATAATTAAAATATAAGTGAATTTTCAAATGCTGAAAATAAATGCATACAAGTTTACTTTAATTTCTTTCTTTTTTTTTTTTACAGTTTTCGTAGTGTCTATATATTTTTATTTACTATAAGACTCGTCCCTTTTTGTTCGGTAAAAATTTCGAAAAAGCTTGTACATCTTTTCACAATTCATTCTAAACTTGATTTAAGAAGAGGTACGAACTTAAATATTTCTCCAAAGTACATTCAGTTGGAAAAAACGCGACCGCAGCTTTCAAATTCCATCTACTACCTTCAACACTAAAAACACACATTCTTTAACATCAAACGGAGAAAAAGTAAATGCATCAAATTCCCCATAGATTTTATATCATTATCACTCATTCGTCTCACACGCGTTTACAATTCATTTGCTAAACACCATTCTAGAATTACAAAACAACTACAGCGAATACCCGTTATTCCTTAAATTTTTATTTTTCGTAATTGGTGTGAAAATAAAGATATATCGGTAATGAAAATTGCATTATATTTCTGTAAAAATGGTGTATTACGCGTGACGTCCAAAAATTATATCATGGACGAGTACCTTGTTCTTTTTCTCATGAGCTTCGTACCAATGGTTGGTACGACCCTTAGAAGTTATAATTAATCTTATCCAACTCTATCGAGAATTAAGTGAGGTTCGATGCAATGGTCCGAGAACATTAAGATATTATCGAGAACTACTGGAGCTGGACCTAGTATAACGACGATGACGGTGTCGAGGATTGTTCTGGGGACTTCGTGAACGCGACCTGGCCCTACGACGAAGAGGCCTCGGGCTGCGTCTGCGATTCATAGGCGGAGAACGTCGTCCACGATAACGAAGTGGCGAATTCCTACCACCACCACCACCTCTCCAAGGCATTGGCGGCCTTCGTCCAAGAGCTGGCGACATTCTGCGCATCGGAGGCGGCCTTGACTTTGGCAATAATACAGGAGCAGCAGTAATCTCTTGGCCATCGATTTGCCCTGAAATAAAAAGAATAATAAGTATTAATACGGTTAATTGAATAAGTTTTGTTCTAAACCAAAAATAGTTTAATTTACCTCCGTCCATGTGTTTCATGGCGTTCTCGGCTTCGTCAGCTGTTTCAAACTCGACATAAGCGAAGCCCCTCCCATGATTCGGATGGAATTTGTCAAGCGCAAAATCTACCATTTTGATATTTCCGTAAGTAGAAAATATTTCCATAATGTGTTCCTTGGTAACATTGCGAGTCAAGTGGCCAATATGAATTTTCGTGGGCCTCGGGATTGGTGATCGCTCTCGTCGCTTTCTTCTGGGAGACGGTGACCTAAAAATCAAATTCTCATTAAAAATGACTGAAAATATTTTATAGTATTGGTTATTATTCAAGAATGAATGATAAATGATAAGTACCTTGAACGAGGTTTGGGTTTTGGCTTTTCTACAACAGCACTACTGCTGCTTTTCTTCTTATCCTTGTCCCTCTCACGATCCCTTTCACGCTCACGCTCCCTCTCTCGTTCTCTTTCCCGTTCTCTTTCGCGTTCCTTATCCTTCTCTTTATCTTTATTTTCGTGTCTCCTTGATCCATCGGCACTTTTGCTTCGACTACGTTTCCGAGCCCTCTCTCGGGAACTTCCAGAAGAACTACCTGAACTACTGGTGGAGGAACTTGAAGAAGAACTCGACCTGGAACTGGATCCACCACTGGAACTCGAAGATGTTGAACTGCTGTCAGAGGAACTGGAATTGAAAATAGAAAAAATTACAGATTTGAAGAAAAATTGAAGTCACCCAAAATTGTCAATATTAAAATAATAAGTGAATATACGTATTTAAAAGTTTTGTAATCAAAATGTTTAAAATTAAATGAATCTTTATGTAGTTTATACCAACTGCCAATTCAGCTAAACAAATATTTAATTAACATCTGCGACGAGTTGGGATCGAAAAGACCAGCCCATACCCCTCCCTCCTTATTAAATAAAAGTGGAAATTGTCCCTTAAAACATATTTTGACAAAGCTATGAAAACAGAAACATGATTATTAATCGTTTTTGTATGTCCGGATTAAATTTTTTAAATTACTTTCAAATTTTCGTTTCATTGACAAACAATTGTGGCCAGCCCTATCCGACAGGCATGAAAATGGCTGTAAATATATACTTCCACTTGTGACGTCACACATCAACTAATCCACTAGAGGCGCAGCTGCGCTTCGGCCCTATTTTTACATTGTCTCCTATGAGATGATGATGTAAATAATTAAAAATACT
>JAUESH010000039.1:10322811-10349161 GCA_032275165.1 Synergus magnus
TTTGTTTAATTATTATAATATCAATGTTTGAAATTCAAATGTCTATATGAAAGCGGAATCTTGTTTTTCATTTTCCTCTTATATTTTTATGATTTTTTTTATGTTTGCTTTTTTAATGTAAACAATTATGAATTTTAAGTCGTTAAAATATGATTTTCATGATTTTTAACTATTAAATAATAGTATTTTTAATTATTTACATCATCATCTCATAGGAGACAATGTAAAAATAGGGCCGAAGCGCAGCTGCGCCTCTAGCGGATTAGTTTCGTGACGTCACAAGACTCACAAGTGGAAGTATATCTTTGCAGAAGGTTTTCGGCTTAAAACCGAGCTGTCGGACAGGGCTGATTGTGGCCAGCTTGCAGAGCATTTTGAGGTTATCTTAATCCTGATAATTTTGCAAACAATTTTTATTTGAGAACAACACAACTGATAAAGATTCTAATGAAAAGAACATTAAATTTATATCCATAGGAGAGTCGAGAATTTTCGAATTGTCTTGTGGAAATAAATATTGTAGATTTCGTCGCATTCGTTGGACAATTTGGAACCGAAAGTTGTTTGCGCTCAAAGGCGAAAAGCTCGGGAAATAATGACAAAAATAATTCTTACCTGCTACCACTACTCGAAGATGATGCGGTGCGTTTCTTTCTTTCTTTATCCCTACCTCGTTCCCGTTTATTTTCCTTATCCGTGACTTCGGAATCGCTTTTCCCCGCACTATCTTTGCGGCTGCGAGCCCTAAAACCAGAAATCGGCATGAATAATTGCGAATAATAGGTAAGGAATATAAGAAAAGGCTTTTAAGTCAACTTACATAATTGGGCTCTATAAAATAAACTATTAGTTGTAGATTATTTACACCTCACTAGTTCAATTATAAAACTTTTCAATGAACAAATATGAATATTTCGATGAACAAACGTGCGCGGGACGTTTGAGTTACTTCGACTGTTTGACTGCGTCTGACAAAATGGCTGCTGAACAGTGCTCTCAAAGTTGGATCCCTGCGCGCGCAGCACATGATGGCTTCCCTCTGGAGAAATGCTACCATTGGTCAAAATTGAGCGCGCGATTCAAACTCGAATTAATTTAATTCCTTTTTGAATTGCGCGCCAGATTACAGCTAATGGCGATAGGCCATCTTTTTTTTTTTAATGTGGCCAAAATGTGTACTAGAAGGCTTCATCTTCCAAAGGCGCGTTCAGATTTTCAACCCGGGTGCACCTCGGGTGGGAAATTTGAACGCACGCCAAGATGGTCACGATCCGGAAGACAAAGCGCCAAGTTTAAAATATTCAAAATTTAAAAATCGTTATTTTACAACTTTATTTACATAAAAGTTAACATTGTTAATTGATTAAAAAAGTACAGAATTTAAAATTTAAATTTTATTAACAAAATGTTGCCTGCCATTGTAATTTATAAGAATCTTTTTTAAAAACTCTCTTTAAATGATCAATTCAACGCCATTTAACAAAGATTATAATCGTCCTTTATGATTATAATTTTCAAAGAAGTAAAATAATTTCTTTTTACTGATCGGACCAGATATAGCTTAAAATTTGTAAGCTTCACTAATTTAAGTAATCTGACATGGAGATTTACTTGTTTCTTAGTAAATTTTGTAACTGCAATTTACCCTAGAATAAAAAAAAGCGCTTTAATTTTTCCATTCCAGTACTCAATGCTTTTTTTCTTCGTATATTCATATTAAATTTATTATTACAAGTTTTATAATTACCTGAGTTTTTACTTGTGACTGAGCAACATTCAATTTCTGCTGCTTAAAATATTTCGTAATAGTCTCACATTCAGAGGAAGGCCTTACTAGATTTGATTCGAAAATTCTAACTCTTTTTGTTGGAGGTGAAAATTTTTTTGGTAGACGTATATCAGATTTTTCCTGTAATAAAGCGTCAAGTAATGACTTTTTTCTCTCACTTTCTTTCCTAACTGAAGTTTCATTTGATTTTATCAAATTCATGAGAGTCTGAAAAGTTTCGCTCTTTACGCTGATGTTGTCATTTTCCAATTTCGGATCAGCAATCAATTTCCTTTTGAGAGGTATCGACTGCGATGAGTAAGGAAGAATTGTATTAGGAAACTCGGGGCTTTTTATTTTTGAAACAAAGCTTCCACTTTGAAGAGAGTTAGCCGAATTCGAATTCTGGAAAGGCGAAGGAAACTCGACTTTGACTACTGGAAAGTTGAGCTGGAAATCAGTTACAAAAATCTATAATTAATAATCATACATAAAAGTCCACAAAAATATTATTATACATTAGATCAAAATTAAATTTTACCGTTTGCTGCTTCAGTTTTGGTTGTGAGCTAACAGTTCCATACATCGATGGCATTTGAGGAATTTGAGAACGTATCCTCTCGAATTTGATCTGAAAAGAAAAATTATTTTTTTAAAAACAATTTTTGAAAAATATTAAAAATTGACTCCTAATTTTGTATTATAAATTTTAATTACTTCTTTTGCAGGAAAGAAGCCAGGATTCGAAGATTGTTCGATTTCTTTTAAATCGATCTTGACTAAAGAAAGCGGTTTTCCGCAAATATTGCGAACTTTATTCGTCAATCCTTCAACGAATTGAATGCAGATGTATCCCTGATTTTTACAGTGAACCATTTTAGGATACTCTGATTGCAAACAGATATCAGGATAGACAAAAATCTGCTCTGGAAAAGACGGGAAGCAAACTTCATAATAGAGAATTCCTTCACTGCTCTCGGGCAATATATAACCATACTGAAAATAAAAATTTGGAAGTTATTAACTTGAATAGATATGTTTAATTAATTGTGGATTTTCCAAAAAATTATTATTATGTTAATGAAATTATTGTGTAAACCATATTTTTCCAGTGTCTGCGAAGTAGCTGGTAATTTCCGAAACAGCACGCCTTGGGAATTTGTTTTGAAACATTCAGAAGCTTTGCTTTGATCAAACTGAAAATATTTGTACGGCAAAGTTAAAATAAAATTTTTAATAATTATAAAATGTTTCTAGATTTACAGACAACATTTATGTTTGAAGAATATGTGTACCTGGGTAAAACGTTAGCCCAGTGTCGTCCAAGATGAATTATACCCTCAGAATTATGCTTGAATTCTGCAACAAGAGATGGGGATAGACCAAGTTCTTCCACTTTCAAAGGATGAACTTTTAGTTTCGTAGGAACAAATTTGATGATCATTCCCTGTTCTGAAAAATCGTTAGTGCTATTACATATTTGTGAC
This sequence comes from Synergus magnus, assembly GCA_032275165.1. Taxonomy (NCBI): domain Eukaryota; kingdom Metazoa; phylum Arthropoda; class Insecta; order Hymenoptera; family Cynipidae; genus Synergus; species Synergus magnus. The sequence continues at coordinate 10,326,067 of JAUESH010000039.1, forward strand.
TTTTATAAAGAAGTTTCTAACAATTAAGTTTTTTCTGAATAAAATTACTCTTCATATAAGAAGAAATTAACTGGATTAGGAATAAATTAAAAGACAAGAATTAAAAATTATTTAAATAAATAGAATTTTTAAATTACTTTCAACGTTGACGTCAAACTTTACTGCGTTGGGGTCTTCAGGGAAGATTAGAAAATCCTTTCCTTGGTTTAAATATATACCAAATCTATTCCATGAGGGTGCTAATTTATAGAGCATCGTGTATTTAACACACTCTTTATAAATCTCATAACTAACTGGTTGAGGGTCTGAAAACTGAAAAAAGCAAATATTCTCAAAAATTGTATACATATGAATTTATTAAATGTTATCATTTAAGACCCAAGCAAGAAAAGATAAACTTAAAGGAACAAAAATATGTTCCTTTTTAGGGTGTCCAGACGTCCGTATTTATACGGACATGTCCATATTTTGTGAGCAACATCATTTTCACTTCATAAATAAAATAATTCCATAAAACAATATTATTAAGAATATAATTAAAAGAAATGATTATAAATTTAAACAATGCTAATAAAAACAATTTTTAAATTTAAAGAAGATCAAAATATCACATTTTGCACCAAGTTTTAAAAAGGAGTGGGAGGAACGTCCGTATTTTTTTATCTAACCATCTGGACACCCTATTCCTTTTAGATTAGATTAATTATTCATAACGTCTATTATAAAAATAAAATATACCCATAGTTTTTTCATATTCAGAAATTTTAGCATCTCGTTCAATTGGAAATAATCTTTCTTTGCAATTAGATAAATGTAATTATCTGTTTGCGGAACTGGCGCAGCAATAACGTCAGGAAACGAAGAAAGCAGCGATCTAAAATCATAATTATTTATCCACGTATTAATAAAAAAATATTTCTCATCTTAAAATAAGTTCAAAATGAATTTCCAGAAAAATTTATAATTCCTTACAAATATTTAAAATTCACTTATTTAGAAATTTAAATAAATATAAAATGAAGAAAAAGATTGAGGTTAAAAATTTGAATCAGAAGATTAGAATTTCAATTTTTATCATTTTTATAGTAAAAAATTGTTTTATTTATTTGCAAATCTGAAAAAAAAAATTGGTAAATAAAAATTCTGACTTGATATTTTTAACATTGAAGTCATGAAAATACCTGCAAATCAGTATTTGACAGTGGAAAATCGATGGACTGATTTCATCTGTAACGTCCAAAGTAGTTATCTTGCAATCAATGCAAAATAAATCATCACACTCTGGGACGGGTGTTAAAAGTATTGTTTCCCGACTCATTTTGATCAATTTAGAAACTCAAAATCAATATTTCTCTATAAAAACTTCTAAAATATAATCGAAAATGAGAAGAGCACGTTAATCATTACGCTTCAGTCGAACGTTTGAAATTCAAAAGAGAACTACAATCACTACAATACAAGTGAGCACTGCTGCCAACGTTGACAAGTTATAATTGAATTTATTAATTCTACTCCTGCTAAACAAAAATTTCATAAATATATGAAAATTATGATTAATTTGTGAGAAAATAGCATTGTCCAATCTTAAACTAACATATTATATAAATAGATATATAAATTCGATAAAAAATGAGAACGTACTTTCGTTTTTTTTTTTTCAGTTTACAATTTGAAAGGTTATGTTGTCGAGCCTGGATTCTTTAAACGATAAAAGCGCGCGAAATTTAAAAACTAACATATTTAATAAAGATATAAAACTAATTTTGTCTCAGCGCAAGATTAAATTCGTTATAGTAATCTGGCACTTGTAATTGAAATTGAATTCAATCAATGAAATCAAAGTAAAATATATTAAAAAATAATGGGCAGTTAAAGAAAGCAGCAGGAAAAGTTTCTATCAAAACTAAACAACTTTATCTACATTTAAATTTGATACAAAATAAAAATTAATTTAATGAAAAAATATTCTTATTATTTTAAAAGTTAATTACAAGTAAAAGAATTTTTAAAATCAGATCACTGATTCTTTCTATGTCACATTATTGCTTTTGACGTTGCATATTCTGGAAAATAAAAAATTTTTAAACAATTAAACTCATTCTAAAAATTTGACTTCTTTAATAATTAAATAAAGATTAATCTAATGTTTAATCACCTTACTCGTGGTAATTGGTATTTTAAAGGGTGAAAGAGAGACGCTGATAGATTCAATTGAACGTATGGTTGGCTTCGTAGGATCTGAAATCTTCATTCTTTTTTTTAACGGCGAATCTCTCAGTTTTTCTAATTCATCCCAGCTTGTCAGACTATCAGTTTCTTGAGAGGTTCCAGGAGAGGGGCAGGAAGTTTGAAGCCAGTTTCTCACAAATTCGCTCTTTGAATTGATTGGAGAATCTTTTAGCATTGAAGAATTACCCAGTCCGTATTGAAAGGAAAAGCTTCCAGATGTTCTTGAATCACAGTTAAAAACACTCAAGCTCTTGAGGCTGTCACAAAAACTTGAATTTTTAGTCAGGGATGACTTCGAAGGAGTGTCATTAATTCCTCTCTTAACTTGTACCTAGAAAAACAGAGAGTAATGTTGAAAATTATTTTAATTGTAAAATTAAATTTGAAGTTCATTGAAAACGAAAAATTTTTGTAGATTACTTTTTTTGGTTTGACGAAACTATTCATGGGCTTAAAATTGTGATACACGAAAGAAAGCTCTTTGCCACAAATTTTGGGAATTTTCACTTTCAGGTCTTCCAAAAAATTATTTGAGATCTCAGTCGGATTATTACACTCAATGATTTTCGGCAATCGTGCTTGCAAGCACGTTTCAGGATAAATGAAGGTACGTTCTTCAAACTTCGGAAATGAAATTTGGTAGAAGTTGATTCCTTCTTTGCTTTTTGGCAATACTATTCCATACTGAAAAAAATTAGAATATTTTTATTGACACGTTTAGATAATTTACATAAGAGATAAATTTAATTACCATATTTTTCCAGTGATCTCGAATAACTTCATAAGATTTGAATTTGCAGCTGTTGGGGATGTCTTTTGTGACTTTGACTAAGTCGCAATTCTTCAAGCTGAAAAATAACCAATGCAGATTTATTAAATCAAGGAGAAATTTAATATTTCAAAAATTTTTAAACAAAAAAGAGATAACTTATACCTGGGTAAGATATATGCCTTCTGATGTCGGAAACGAATAGGAAGATTGTTATTACTTTGGAATTTTTTCAAAGTAAGTTCAGCCACTCCAATTGCTTGCAAACTTAAAGGAGAAAGTTTCAGCTTCAGAGGTTTGAATCGCAAGAACATCCCTTCCTCTATATAAATTTCAATATTTCGAGTTATTGGTTCAGGCAATATACAACTATTATTTTGGTAATAGTTGTAGTACATTAATTTGTAAAAGTATGAGAACAAATATAAAACTAGTTGTAAATACATATTAAATTTACCAGTAATATCTAGATCAAACTTGATTGCGTCCAGTTTGTCTGTGAGCTCAGAAGCTTTTTGCCCTTTGCATAAATATTCGCCGACTCTGTTCCACACTGGTGACAGCTTATAGATAATGGAGTACTTTGCACAAATCTTGTAAATTTCGAAAGTAACTTCGCTAGGATTAGAATACTGAAAAGGATAAGGATTAGAATTCATTTTTGATTAAATATTAAATATTATTAAAAATGTTTGAGGTTAGTTTTAACTTACTTGGATAATTTTAGATCTTAAAAATTCTTGGAGCTTGTTAGTTTCACAGAATTTCTTCGGAGCGATCACATAAAAGTAGTGTTCAGTCTGAGGAACTGGTGCAGCTAGAGTTCTCGAAAAAGTTCTAATAATTTCTCTAAAATCAAATAAAAATCATTATATTCATTATAAAAAATTTTATTATGATACTTTAAATTATTTATTATTAAAAGAGAATTTATACATTAATGGAAAATATCTAAAATACCTGCAGCAAAGAATTTGGCAGTGATAAATTTCTTTGATAATTTCATGAGTCATCTGTAGATTTGAAACTATACAGCGAAAATAGACCAGAGTTTTTAATTCTGGCACTGAAGCCAATATCGTCGTAGATAAATCCATTTTATATTATTTTAATACTTGTTAGACTAATTTTTCTATGGATTTTATCGAAAACGATTCTTCTCCATCGAACGTTGGAAAGAAAATATTCAAGACAACTAAAGTGCCACTAGTGCCAACTTAAGAGTTTTTTTTCTTGTGCAATTCGAATTTCTATTAAAATTGAATTCAGATAAAAAAAATTTCCTTCGTAATATTCAGTATTGGAGTTTAAGAAGTTTTAATTCATTTCGGTTGTAAATATACTTCAGTTATCAATTATTTGAATTTTAAATAATTTAGCAAGAAAGTAAAATTCAATGTTTGAACTATTGGCAGACCTGTCTTTTTGAAATAGGCAAAGCGCGCTAAATTTGAAATCATTTTTTCGGCCGTTCGAAGTAAATACCCGATATTCTCAGTAGCTATAAAATATCTACTATCTAATTATAGTTAAAGTTAAATTGTAACTCTGAAAATAAATGAATTATTCCTGAAATGAAAAATAGCAAATAGTTATATGTACATAGCAAATGAGTAAAAATTAAAATAGAATAAAATACTTGCCACAACCCCTTGACTGCGCGGATGGACGTATATACACGTCATGGACTAGGTAGGCCTAAACTACGGCCCTTTCAATGAAATCCATCTAGTAGAACGTCCCACACATATTGAACCCACTTTGCAATTTTCGGTCTGCACAGCCAAGGGGTTAAAGCAACCTTGACTATTTCCAGATTTTTAAGGTTTTCTATGAAGCATCCCTGTAATCTGAAAGAAATCTACAAAATTTTCGGAAGGTCTTAGGACACTATTTTCCCAATTTTCAAAAAAATATTTAGTACAGAATATCAGAAAAGACAAAATCTTTATTTCAGATTATTTATTTTTATAGAATAGTGTGGTGATGATACGTTAAGTACCGAAATATATATATGTACATTGAGTTAACTGTAACGAGTAATATGTACAAGTACATCAAATTACAAACACTAAACATACGTCGCATCTTGTACATTTTATCATTACCATTTCGTAAGATTGTACCGTTGTTTTTGGTGCTGAAAGATGGGCAGGATGCGTGAGATATTGGAAAAATACCTTTTTGGCACGTTTTGTTATCGTAAGAATAAAGATTTGGTCAGACTGAGAATGCCATTAAAGTAAAATTCATTAATCGTTATTTTTAACTCGATTCGTATCGAGTTGATTGTGTAATATAATAATTGTGTTATTCGATATGCACTATTTCATCGACCCTTGAATTTTTAAGCTTCGAGTATTTAGAATGTGATGTACGTTTCAATAAAAAAAGTAATAGAAAAAAAAAAAGTTCAGCATATTGATTTCTAAATTTGGTCTCTTCAGTGACGAGAAATGGGATAGTACAAAGGGAAGTACATAGCGATTGATTTATGCAATGTATATATTACAAGAGGTTTCATTTTTTTATAACAAAAACTCAAAAAAAAAAACTCAAGTGTCTCTTATCGACTCTCGATAATCAATCAAATCACCACATTCACTCATTTGTCTCGCGATCACTTTCACACCTTGAAGCATTCGGTATTCGTTTTTCAATTCTCTTGAAAACAAAAAATGAATACATCGTAAATGAACAACTTTAATGGGCACATTGATGATAAAATCATGTGTAACAAACAGGCAAAGTCATAGTCTTATGTTTACATCATTTACGTATAAATATCTCATTAAATATTCGTATATTAAAAATTTACTACACAGTTCACGATTATTTTACACAAAATTTGTTAATCTATCCTGACGATGACTTAAGTCGATTAAGTAACTCCCATTACTGGACACAGATATTTTTCATTGGAAAGGGTAATTCGAAATATCTCAGAATCCACTTATTCGTCGAATCGTACTGGAAAGGGGTGATTGGCTTTCGCGCCTTTAAAACCAAGTCGCGTTTGACATTGTATAAAAATCTAAACTGACCTTATTGTAATAAAAAAACTGTTCAGTTCCTACCACGTCAGGCGCTACCCAGTCTCTATGCTCATCAGATTCTCGAGTGTTCTCGAGTCTCAGAGTCTCCAGCGAAAGATTGTTCTTCAAAGTCCTGAGAATTTCAGGCGTTATAAATGCATTTTTCACGAGCAAAAATCGGGGATTTTAAAAGGTTCTTTGCTTATTATTTATACTATTTTATATAATTCAATCGACAAATGTTACATATGGATCGTAAAGTATTCTGACACTTTTCAGATATTTTCAAGGACTGAAAAGTGTAGAATCTTTTATTCGGTATACCTTATAGAGAGCGCATAAATTTATAGATCGTATGCAAAGTGTTCATCTGATTTGAAAAAAGTTTAGAAGCATTGCGAATTTACCCCTTCAAAATACTGATCTTAAAAGCTAGAATATAAAATCGTTAAAATTTAAAAGCACTAAGTTTCAAAATCTTTGAAATTGAACATAAAAAATTAATCTATGTGCACAAATCTAAAAATTTTGAATTTAAAATTTAAAAGTGCCAAATTAAAATCATTTCAATTTCACTCTGAAATTTTCTAAAATTTCTATAAATGTAGAATTAAAAATTACAGTTACATAATGTTTAATTTAATTTTAAATAACTGTAGTACTCGAGAAATAATATAAAAAATTATAATCATAAAAAAAAAAATAAGATGTTTGTTCTTCATAATTAATTCCTTTAATTAAATACAAACACAATTTCATGAAAAATAAATCAACAAAAATTTAAAAGGTTTTAAATTCGAAAGACATCCAAACTTTAAAGCAACCCAAATTCACATAAATTCTAACCTCTCCCAAAATAAACGATTGCAAAAAAAAAAAAGAAGAAAACAAACATTGTTTGAGACTTAAAAGAAATATAAATCTCCCAAGGAAAAAAGAGAATCAGAATTTCTTACTGAAACATAAAAAAGAACAAAACGTAACTAAAAAATTGGTGAACTTACACAAAAATCCCCGACTTTGCTCTCAAAAGTCCGGAAGCCCGAAACTCTTAAACTTTTTATCCACTCAGAATCCTTTCATTGGACACCCTGAGCCTTACTTAATTAGAAGTTCCCGCACTCGGAGTCCTTCACCGTCAATATCCTAAATTGCACCTTTCGATTTCAAACTTCAGGAACAACTTGGTTCCCGAAACTAAGCCTTCAAAACCCTTCTTAAAATGGCAAAGTCACTGGGTAGATATTAAATTGTCCCGTGTCACCGGATCCTTGACACACACGTGATTCGTCTTTTTGCACCAGGCTCAGACGAATATTTCGTATCCTCGCATCTTTTGCTCACTGAAGCACATGATGTGGAAACAGTCTGCTGGTTCTCGGACCATCTCCGGCGCTTTTCCGTAGAAGGGCGCGAAGATGAAAAGGATGCGCTATACAGATATTTCATAATTCATGTCGTAGACGCTGGCGCGATCAGGGGTTGGTGTTGTGGGTCTTTGAGACCTGGAATCGTTGGCTGTGGCGACCATCTCCATGGAATCGGTCATCTCGAGAGCCCTGACAAAACTCATTGGCCTTCGCCTCCCATCTGTGGAGGTCGGCGTCGTAGGAGTCGCCATCGTTTTTCGCTTGACCTGAGAGTAAGAATATTTTTTTAGACGATATAAGTACGGTCTCAAATTATTAATGATTAGGAACAAGATTTTTTGTCGATTAAAATATTAAGATTATGCGATGAAAAGCAGAAAATTACGCAAGAGATATACGCAAGGGATTTTTTCAAGGAATTTAAAAAGTTTTCATGGAATTTTTTAAAATAAAATCTGGCTCACCTGTGGAGATTGGTGCGGATGCTGTGGAGGGAAGACTGGTACCCCGCCTCTCATCGCGGGATGATAAGCAGGTCGAGGTGCGTTTGCAAATTGTTGCGTGGGACTCGTGGGGTTCGACCTGTAATAATCGTAAGGTAGAGGACGTTGAGAGGGTGAAGGTTGTGCCCCGGGTGCTGGATGACCGCCTGGAGAATTATCCTTCCACATGTAGACACCTCGCTGAGGAGAGCCTGCAAGTTCTCTGATGTTGTCGACGGTATTGTTGGTCCGAGAGTAAGGATGTTCATTACCCTGGCGAACAAGCTCGCTTTCCGAGAGAAAACGTCTTTGGGGGCTGTAGTTGCTGTGAGTGCAAGCTGTGTTACACTGCTGGACGTCGTAGTAAGCAGGGGCGTCATTCACGCCGATGAAATCAGGCCGACGAACCTGCGTCGGAGTTCCTGGGTTTGATCTGCAACAGGGCCAGTGTAAGATTTGAGATTTAAGAGAATAGAGTTAGAGTGGAAGAGGAGACCAAACCCCACAATGCGCGATACAGTGAACCAATGCAGGTATGCGAGTGCTGATGCTGAGCATTGCTTGCCATACAATAACTCTGGCGATTGGTACAGGATAGAGATAGGTAGAAAAAGAGAAATAGAGCAGCGCAGCATTCCTGGTGAAAAATTAGCATCTATCGAAGAAACGTAAAAAGAATAGCGAGAACCTAAGAGACTGAATTGGATAATCGAGATGTGGTCATTTTTAAAAATTGTAATTCAATTATGAAAGTCTTCGATATTGGGGATATTTAGCCAGACCACAAACTACAAATGACTCTACAGCTTAGAAAATTACAACTCCAAATGAAAAATACTTAAATTTATTTTAAAAATTAATACATCTCCCTTTATCCAACCGCCACCAATTTTCCTAGCTCTGTGAAAATACTTTGTAAACAAGATCATCAACTTTGAATATACATATAATATAATTTCATTTGAAATTGGCAGTGATAAAAAATGGAATATTCGGTTCGACCACTGAAAAGGATAAGAGCGCTAATCGCTTGTGATAAAAACGAATAGATATGAACACAAAGTATTTCCGCAGTCAGGCTAATATATGAATGAATGATTTCACAACAGATGATAATTATCTTTATGCAAGAAAGCGTACAATTGTAAACTACAGAACGTCCTCGTAGGATGAAGTTCGTGTTTACCTGCAGTAGGTCGCAACATGTTGGCAGAAAGCAGCTCCTTGCAGTTACCACCCCCTGCAGTGGGACACAAACTTATCTATATACCACATATCTTTTTATATGTACGTGCAAACAACTATTTTTCTAAATTGTCGAGCTACATCGCGCAACTTTCTTTTTACGATTTCTTTCTGTCTTGGTTAATTGTAGAGTATACACTTACACGATATAAAAGGACAGTTTCAAAAAGAAACGGAACAACTGAGACCACGAGCAGAGGGGTCGAGTATAAAAGTGAGGTAATAATAAAGGGTCCTTTTACGATATTAAGGGTTACATAAATTAACCTTCATAGAGCACAAAATTTACAACTTCGAACTCTCACAAAATTTCGAACTGAACCATAGTTTAAGACTTGGAATAATTATTCAAAAATCATTTATGTGTAATTATACAAATTTTGATCCGCTAGGAGTTCGAAGTTTAAAAAATTAAAAAATTTCTATTTAATGCCGCATTTTTAGTTTCTTACAAGGGGAACATTTCTTTACAATATCCAGCGAAAGCGATGTGCAAAAATAGTTAAAAGTGAAGGATACGTGTAAATAACAAGGAAATTTTATTTTTCTGCTCTTATAAAATACCATGCCCTGTAGAGGGTTGACAAAGAACGAATATCGTTAATCTGTTTCACAACGTGCTCGTGAGATACAATGTTAATATCCTAGAGCGGTACTTGTATATTACAATGTGGATCGCGAAGCATGCAAAGCTAATATTTCACAGTAAAATTAATCGCATTAATGCAGCAAGATTCTGATAAATAATGATATTTGTCATTTGAATAGTAAATTAGTTTTAGCTGTTGGATTTTATTAGTTAAGACAAGTGCGCATTGCTCGAGAGACATCGAAATATTATAATATTGCAATTAGGAGGATAGAAATACAGCAATAAGTACCTGCGAATTGGACTGGAAATGGCAAGAGGGGTGGGTACACCGATGGCTTTAATTCGTTGCTGCATCGTTGGACTCGCACCTCCTTGGCCTTGACCTCTTTGGGGACCTGTTGCTGGTGACCCACTACCTTCAGGTGATAAAGGATCGGGCGTGTGACTACGAGATCCGTTCATTCCTCTGTAAAGATCGCTTTTTATACAAAGCCATTCAAAAAAAAAAAAGAAAATTATAATTTCAAAATAAAACTCAGTCTTAGAATAAATCATTCCGATGACTCAAGCGAGTCGAAATTATATTAAATATATTAAAATGATTTAAGGATGAAATTAAATTATAATAAAACGAAAAAAATGGACCTACCTCGGCCTGGGATGTGGACTGCCTCTAGGATAATGAATAGGATGTCGATGCTGCGCAGGCAGAGGATGTCGCGGAGAGTCGTTATTCTCCATAGATGGCAGAAAAAAGTTACTCTTGGAACCGTGTCTTTGTAATGGAGGAGTAGGTTCACAATCCGCTGACTGTGAAGCCGTCGGTTCCATATCCGTATCTGATCCATCGCGACCAGGTGATAGCTACAATTAAAATAAATTCAAAAATCTTTTCTCCAAGTTTCTGTTCATATCAGTAAATTACCATCATTAATAAGGTTGATTAGGACCTTGGGATTGAAGAAGTCAAGGAAGCAAGGACAGAATGACTCGGGGGAGAGGGAAGTCAAAAGTAATACTTTTTTCCCCAAGGGGTTACTGGATAACTTGTGGAAGGAATCACGTCTCTGGCAGTAGACTAAATAAAAATATGCATTTGAATCTATTTCAATTAAAATTTCTAAACTAGAGTAGCAAAACTAATAAGCTCTGCGCATGCTTTAACGAATAAGCGTGAGCCTAAGGTTTCGGAAATAAATCAAACGTGGTATAAATTCTAATGATCTCTTAACTCTGAGCTTCTGTTGTCACGTAAAGTACCCCAATATTAAAATATTGAGAATTGCGAATATATAAGAAGTACATTTCTTAGTATGTATATTTTAGAAATACAGATGAATCCATGTATTTTTAAATTAAATGAGATGTTAAAATAATAGCCTTAAAAAGAAAATACAAGATAAATTAATTTTTAGAGATGGCACCAGCGAGGTTATATTTTGCCTTTGATGCTTGCTCACGTGGCAATCATGGTTAAAATAAATTGAAAATGCAATACAATTGTTAAATTGAATACACTCCACGTTTGCTTTTTCCAACGAGTGAACGTAATACATACTGAAACCTGGAACCGAGAGACTCAGAAACTTGTTTAGTACTCGGTTAACATCGTGCATAAAAGGAAGCGTCACACCATCACCGACGTTGTAGTTATGTGAGAATTAAAAAAAAATGGAGCTACTGCGCTAGCTCTTACCTTATTGTAAGCATTTGAACTGGCATTTCTAACACCATTGCTGCTATCCATGTAGGTTTTTACCTGGTTCTCAGTGGCGATGATAGAGATGTCGGACGTGCAAGCCCCGCGTCGTTTTCCTGAATACTTTTCAGGTTTAATTAAACTGTAAAGAAGGAATGATAAGTTATGTTTTAATAAAAATTTACCAAAAAATACAATAATAAATAGAATAAAGGTTTTAATACCTTGGGAACTGCGGTCCAAATTGTGTGTAACAGCAATTGTGCAAACATCCACGGGAGAAAGGATTGTAGCCTGTGTTGAATTTTCCAGTCACTTGTTCGTTCGTTGTACGTCCTCTGAAGACGAGCACTACATGAAAACCGGTCAATCCAAATATCGGAATTACCAGTAACGTCACCACGCCCATGAGTACCATTCTATTTAGCGAGTTAAGGAATGTGAATAGAAAAAAAATATTTATTACTAATAGATGATTCTTGATGGTGATTGAAAATTACATGATTTTACTAAGAACTTTATTTAAATTCCTAGAGGTTATTAAAGATGATTCTTGGGGTAAAAACAGCCTGAAAAACATAAATTATAGGGGACAATTGTCCTTCGAAGTTGAATAAAGGATACGCTACTATAGTCGGCACTTCCCCAAGATGCTGTTTATGTAACATCACGAAGTAGAGACAAAGTCCAAATATACTGATCATATGTGAGCTGAGCGATAGAAGAAAAAAGAAAAAAAATCTGTAGTTTCTCCTGCCGATGCAATTGTTTAGCCATGGGCAATGGTGGTCGAATGTCTGAAATAGAAATTTAAAAATTTAATTTGACGAGAAATAATATACCTTCGCCGAAATAAGTAATTAGATTTAAAGAGATAAGATTAGAAACCTAAATTACAATATTGGTCGATAACGTTTCTAACTAGACAAATATCTTTTAAAGATAAACGATTTCACGATTAGGAATATGATTTTTACCTCGATACAGTGATTGCAAACACTGCAGTGTGAACATCTTGGTGGTCTGTAGAATTTACAAGTAACACACCATTTCATCCGAACTGTAATTCCATTTATTTCGACGTTTTTATACAGTGGAGCCCTAAAGTCATCTTCTCGATCTTCGTCTGGAGGAGCTGTAAAATAAAAAATTAAATTAATATAATCTTGCAAGCGACGTTTTTAAATGATTGATATCATCTATTAACAATATTTTATTTTAAATTCATTCGAATTGGATTTAGTTCCAAATTGTTTACGAACTTCAAACTCTATTATTTTACCTTTTGGTATAACTCCAGGGTCCATGAATGTCGCTAGCGTGAAATTTGCTAGGACAAAAAAGGTGATAACTCCTTGTAGTGCAGGAACCCATGGATATGGTCCAATGTAATACTGACACCTGAAATTTACAAAAAATAATTGTAGAAGTTTAGTTCATCAATACTTTTTGTCGTTAATTAATTTATGGGGGTTATAAAAGATTTTTAATATTGACAAAAGAATAACAATTTTTCTAAAGAGCAAACGAATTTAAATTGAAAGAGTTAGTTATTTTAATAAGAAATGAGTAAAACTTTTGAGGATTAAACTAGTTTTCATTGTGATTCTGAGAGACCAGAATTTTTAATAAAATTTAGTCACAAGAGTAATTCTTATTGAACAAGACAAAAGCTCAGAAAGAAATAAGAGTACAAGGGATTTTTTAATGTAACTCATAAATTGGAGCCATCTTTAGAGAATACTTATCTCTTCTTTTTTAAATGTAGCTAATTTTAGATATGCTTGAAAGAATTATCCACCCATCGAACTATTTTTATATACACACTCGGTAAAGTTCAGATTTGTTTTCTTCAAACTCAAAGATTTTCTGCATAAACAAAAATCGCTTTCATAAAGCGATAATAAAGAAGAATAAAGTATGTAATAAAGAAGAAAACACGTGCATGATTAAAGAATCATGACGTGCATTTTCACATCCTTGCAAGAAAAACAGAATTAATATTGAAAAGGAAGTTTTAAGTCAAAATTAGATTGTTATTATTTTGGTAGCTAGGTTTTAATTAATCCACAAACATTCCATTAACCTGACCTAGAAGTACTTTCTAAAATATCCTGACAGCTTATTTTCAGAGCAGGTGATAAAATTTTAAAGCTAGACACAATTAACCTATCCCATCATTGAGAAATTCACAATTCTGATAAAAAGTTTATCAATAAGAGTTCATTCATTCTTCGCGTTTTTTACGAATGAATCAACTAATTACGAGAATTAATCTCATTAAACAAGTTTCTTCAAATAAGCGCTCTATTAATTACCAAGCTTATTCCCAACTATTATTCAACACTTGAACTAGAAACCAAAACCTAAAACTGATAAGAATCAACTCCACATTTTTAAGAAAAACACAAAGGTTACAGATTTAAATGCCTTGTTTTTGCCTCTAGCTTATCGTAACTTGTTATGGGCTTGCCCCGTTCATTAAGGGACTAAAAAAAATCAGAAAAAAAACCAACGTGAGCGAGCGACACCATTTGAAGTGACAGGACCATTGAGTCAAAAAATGATGAAATTACAGAACTGACACCAGGGACTTAATCTGAAGACTTGGTCTGATTTAGTATTTATCTGAAACCCGGTCCATCGGGAATCAGTGATGAAAAAAGATTATAAAGATTGATGCGGTATGCGCACGGGGATAAGAAAAAGAGAGAGCGAGAGGTGTGTGGAATACTTACGGGAAATAGAAAAAGAGAGTCGTGGTACTGAGTAAAAGGGTCCAAGCAAAGGTAGCTGGCAGACACTTGAATTTTACATCGTTCTTCGGCATTCTGTAGATTCCGATGTCGTGATTCGACTAATCCAAGCAGTTAATGGGCGAGATTTCTGCAATTTCTGCTACCAGAAAACATGGCCGCGTCCATTGATAGTGGTTATTTGTGAGTCGTGCGAGCACCGTTCAACGTGCTGCTCGTTACTCGATACATCCCAAGATCTGCAAATTCCCGTAACTCGCCCCATCCATCACTAGCGTCACTTGAGCAAAAACATTCGGAATGCAATAATTATTTTTGCATACACGATTCACGGACACACCACACTTCACGACTGTGACATACATGTATCGTGGAACTCTGCCCCCACCAGCGCAAGTTTCAACTTTCAAACCTAACCTAACCTCTAAGTGTTCCAAAACTCATCTAATTCGTCCTCCATTTTTCTTCGCCATCTTATGGGTTTTTTCTGCTTTCTATTTTCTTTATTCTCCATATTAATTTAATTAATAGGCATAGATTTGTGTGTTGTATAATAATTAGGATAACTTGACAGCCTATTTTTGAGAATTATAAGTATACATTATTCTTTAGAAGGTGTAAGAATTGCCAAAATAAGAGAAAAAAGGACGTTAGATTTTCGAATTTTAAATTCGGCGCGCAAATGGGAGAATTTATATAGCCAATGAGAGTGAGCTTGTTAAGGAAGAGCCAATCAAAGCACAAATATTTTTCACTCTTATGCCAAATAATTTTTTTTAAATAAATAAAATATTTTAAGAAAATTGATAATTTTCACTTTGATATAAATAAAAAAGTCATGTTTGAACATTTATCAATTTCAAATTATTCATGTACAAAGTATAAAGATATACAATTTTAAATTAATGTAAATATTAAGTTTTAAAATGTTTTATAGGTGTACCTTTTTTCAAAACGCATATAAATTATCTGAATTTAATTCAAAATTTAAATTATGAAATTTGAAATTGTAATTAAAATTGTGAGATTGTCATCAGAGTGCGCAACGATCGCCAGTATCGATCACAAAATGATCACAATAGAGTTGTGTTTTCTTCTTTCCCACATAACTAAAAAGTGTTAAAATGTTAAATAATATTTATCTTTAATTGATAATAAGCTAGGTAATAACGCAGCTTTTAATTTCATATCCTTTAGTTACTGTTTCTTTTTTGGAAAATCACAGTATTCTTGAGTTTTATTTAAGGTTTACTATTTGACAGGTTATGTTCAGTTTCATTTATTTTGAGTTTGAACCTGTTTTTTTGGATTCTTTAGTTATTTATCTAATAAAAATAAATCTGTCAAGTGAAACAGATATTTCAGGGATTAATTTAATAGTTTAATTAGATTTAATTGTGTTTAACCCTAAATAGAGCAATAGAACTAAAATGTTGACGTCGCGGACTGATGGTAATTCAATGACAGCCACCATGGATACAATACCTTTGAGTTTTATTATTTCTGACGATGGGGGAACATTATTGGCTGTGACAGGTAAGAATTTTTAATTTTATGTTTCAGAAGATATCATAAATATTACTATTTTCCTTTCTTAAAATCTTTTGTTAAATAAAATTCAATGTAAAAGTGCTTTAAATGTTTAAAGAAAGCTTTTTACTATATACATATTTAAAAATATGTTTTTTCGCTATTTTTAGAAACTGGAGATGGTACAATTGAATTGATGAGTGGACCTGTCACCTTCATAAACGAAACGAATGATATTTCCCATATTTCGGTCACTTCCAAAGCGGCTAACGACAATCTAGAATCGAATGTAGTAAGTTACACTTCTCTACTTTTAGATATTTGGATCCTAACAAGAGAAATTTAACTTTGTTTGTTAATTGCAGCCCTTATTTCAATTCAATTTCGGGGGAATTCCGGGATCGAGAACGCAACAAGCTACCTTGGTTCCTGCAAATATGATTTCTTTAATTTCAAACGATTCCAATGCGATTCCAACAGTTACAGTGAAAGAAGATCAATCTCAAGTTGTTCATCAAATTTCTCAATACCAACCAATCAGGGCGAAACCGGAAAAGTCTTCTAAAGAATTTCCATCCCTCGAATCATCTTTGCTGACACCTGTTGTATCTCCAATATTCAAATCTTCCAAATCTCAGTTGAAATCTCCGAAAAGAAGCCCTGGCAGACCAAAGAAAACTGAAAACTCTCTTGTAAACTAAAGATTTATTTATTTAATTATCGATTTTTCTTGATTGGTTTCATAGGGGGTTTCCTTTTTTTAGAGAAAGGTTGAGTTGAAATGCGAAATTTGTGGCGAGGATTTTAAGAAACAAAGTCTATATCGAAAGCATATGGAACATCATGCAGAGGAAAAACCGCATCGGTGTCCAAAGTGTCCTGCATCGTTTAATGTGCCGGTGAGAAACTTTGCTTTCAATACTTCTTGTACACTAAGTTTTTCTTTATTTTCAATTTATTATGCTAATTTACAGACAAATTTTACACTTCACATGGCGACACACAACATAGGCGAGCCAAAATGTCCCGAATGTGGAAGAAAATTCGCGAGAATGGCGAGTTTAAAATCCCACATGATGCTGCATGAGAGAGAGGAAAATCTTTTCTGCACCGAGTGCGAAGATGCATTTTCAACCAAGGTGAGTCTTAATAATTTCCAAAAGAACAATGTTACAGCATTACTTAAATAATCGCGGTTAATTCAGAGATTTCAGAATTGGACATTATATGTTTTTTTCCGAATCTAAAAGTCTAACATTTTAATTTTTCAGGTAGTACATAGTAAAAGAAAAATATTGCTAATATTTATAGGACCTAAATTTTGAATTTATCTTTATTCCAAACCAGACCAAACCGATAATTTTTATTTAAATATTGTAATGTAGTAAAATGTTAAGTGTTGTGTTACTCGTTGTCTAAGAATGTTACCTGAATGTATATTTGCTGACCTAGAAGGTCAGTTTACTGATAGTGTCTGGCGTAAAACCGTTCACGTTACTGGGTCATTCAATATGATACGGTCGTTATCCTGGACTTTTTAAACTTTCACACGTCATGATTGCGCAAGCGACACCGAGTCTCTTTCTTTTATTTTCTCCATCATCTTCCTTGCAGTTACGTTAAAAACTTCTTGCATACTGAAATATCAATTTTGAATGAACTAAGTGAACGAACTAATTTGGAAATTCCTGCTTTCTACTTATATGCTTATTTAAATTAGAATTCTAAATAAAGCCAAACATTGTGTAAAAAACGTTATCTCTAAATTCTGTTGAATTGATCTCCCCGAGTTTAGATCCACGATTCGGGGATGCGATAAATGAGTTTCTCTCGAAGCAATTCTCTTTGGTTTGTGTAAGGGTCAAATCCTTGAACCTGGTCCCTTATCGGCTTCCTTTGCGGCGATTGAGACGCACAAAAAAAAATATAAGAGTCGGACTTGGATGACATTAATTCTTCGCTTATGTTTTTCTTCTCTACTTTAGGCTTTCTAAATGGGTTGTAAAAATCCAGAATTTGGGAGAATAATCAAGAGAGATTAAAATTTGAAATGTGAAGAATAAAGGTGCACGTGACCATGATGGGGATGTGGGTTGTAAAACTGCAAGTAGGTGGCGGTCGTAACTCGTAAGTGCATGCATATACACGAGTTGCGCAACTGAAGAGTATGATCTCATTGGATCTCTTATGATTTACGTTGACGAGTTCGTATGAAATGTCTGCCTGTCGCCTCCGAATCTGGAGCTGCTGAGGAAGTAGGCTCTTAATTTTCTTATGTTCCTCCGTAAAAGCCCTTGGAGTAGTTGGAAGCAATTTTGATTTGATAATTCTATTAACTAATTAAAGAAAGGGGTTGAAGAAGTTGAATAAATTCAAAGCCTTTTCCTAAATTTCATTAATATGGAAAGTATTAAAATTTTAAACTATGTATTTCAAATTTGGTAGCATCCTAATACCAAATTATCCGAATTGAAAAGTGTTGTTTTGTTAATTTTACATAAAAATTTGGAATTACTTTCAAATATTTTATGCTATTAAATTTTGGACGATTTTCAGTTTTTAAGACTCCTAAATATATAAATTTAATTACTCTGAATAAAATCACAATCTACCAGATGAAAATAATATTTCAATTAAATTGATTGGATCCGTAGAATGACTGAGATTCTTCAGATTTATTTTCAGATACTGTTTATCATTTATTTTAAGAGCGATGATCTTCAGGCTCGCATAGTCAAGAGCAAGATTAAGGCCTAGACCTCGAGGTGTTAATTTACGCAGGCGTGGTTAGAAACTACCGTGGGGTGTTCAAGATTTAAGATCACAAAAAACTTACTCATTCTTTACAGATAAAAATAACCCGATAATATATATTTTTTGATTTTCCCACAGAAACAATTTTATCTCGCAACATTAAAATGGAAGCTTTATAAGTTAGCTTTCATTTTTGGACTCTTGAGTTTGACTCTTGCGTTTTCTATTAAAATTGAGAAGCTCTATCTAAGTTAAGAACATCAGGAATATAAAATTTCCGGAATTCTAGTCTTTAAAGTGACATCATTGAGTAAAAACGGTGGCAATCGAGACACTTCAACATCTCCATTTGAAATAATCGATTGTATCCCTCCTCCTTATCTCTCTCATTCACTCTCGCTAATTATGTGTTGCATTAAACGAGGCTTCTTCGAGTGAGGTAATAAGCAATGAGCTTTTAGAGGACAAACTATGAAGTCTAGCGGAAAATGGATTGAAATATCATTTGACATACCTACTCATAAATCTCTAAAGAAAGTTTTAAAAAATAGCAAGAAAAAAACTTTATGAAGTGTTTGTAGGTACTAATACGGGTTTTCGGTTTTTGTATTCAGGTAAAATGTTTAGTTTAAATTTGGATCTTTTCGTCTTTCAAATTAAAATTTTTTGGGGCTTCTTTTAAAGTGAATTGCATTTTTATTTAGAAGTTTTTTTTTTAATTTTAAAATACTATGAATACAAAATTTTAAAATGCTGCCTATTGTACGGACAATATTGTGAAAGTAAATAACAGTGAATGTGCAAAGATAAAAAAAGATAGCTTGTAGTAAAAAGTCATGGGAATATATGATCATGGATGAGAACATATTATCCGATGACATAAAGTTTGCATTAGATCACCCACTCTAGAAGTTGATAGAGTGAAACCATTCACAGCTGCTCATCCGCACTCTTAAATAAATAGATAATGTTTTTTATTGTTAATGGTTGTAGCTCTATTCATTTGATCTAAGATTTATAGATAACTTTAATTTCTCCCAGACATCAAATTTTAAATCTCTTGAACATTTTCCAACCAAGGAGGAGCTTATTCATTTTTCAAAAATAATATTTGATTTTGAAGGAGTGACTTGAAAATACATTACTCAACTATTTTATGTATAAGTTTTATAATTCTTTAATATTTCCATTTTTCCTCGATAGAATTATCGTTTTGACACCCCGCTGAATTTTTTTCTTGCAAGTCATTTCTATCGTAAAATCATTGCACTCTCTTGAA
Organism: Synergus magnus; assembly: GCA_032275165.1. Lineage (NCBI taxonomy): Eukaryota > Metazoa > Arthropoda > Insecta > Hymenoptera > Cynipidae > Synergus > Synergus magnus. The sequence goes on from JAUESH010000039.1 coordinate 10,345,807, forward strand.
AATTCTTGATAGGATTAGAATCCTTGGAATAATGTCTATTCGATTTAATTCCAATTTATCAGTCACTATTGAAATCGTACAATACATTTTGATAAAACTAACGACTTCGACCATTAATTTTTTTCAACTCACTACAAATTATCCCTTTCTTCACAGAATTAGTTTGAAAACATTGACCCTTTAGAAGGGAACTCATAAATTTTAACTTTTAGAGAGATACTAAATTTGAAATTATACAATTACATATTATGAGCTTTTCAATTTTTATTTGTTTTATTCCTAATGTTCTTTTTTGGTCCTTTTTTCCAGAAAGGACCAAAGAGCAGTTCAAAGACTGCATTTTAAAAATAAAGTCAAAAGATGATTGACCCCAAATCAAATTAAAAATAGCAATAATAAATTGTTTTTTTACGAGTAAAATTCTGCATTCCATATTTTCTTTTTTACTTCCTCTTTTCTCCTTTTATCTACACTCTTTCGAATCTTCATGCTTGTGTCTTAAACTGAAGCTCTCTTTTTTTTGCAGAAAGAAGAATATAAACATGTAAGCGTGGGAGAGAATCAATTCGAGGACGTAACGTTTACATTAAATAAGCTATAAGCGCATTTTGCTCCGGCTCTCTTTTTCTCAGTCTCTCGTCTCTGCAGGTCCAAGTAGGATGAGATGAGCATTTACTTCGGGTGTCGTGAATACACTTTGACGGCAGTAGTTTAGTAGTTAGTCAGAACTCGAAACGCGACGTCTGCACGTGTTCAAAACTGTTGACAGCCAGAAATCTTTGTCATTTCATGGTTTCCCTCAAGTAATAGTTTCAGTTTCAGTTCTCGATTGACAGTGGCCATGTGATTAATAAAAAGTGTTTTTATTTTCTTCAAAAAGTGCTTTTAACTTCAAAAATCATTATTGGGATTGGTATTTAAGTTTTATTAATTAGGATTTTAAATTTCGTCTTATTTTGGCTCAAAAAGTTGTAAAGGAATTGAGATGAATTTTTTTCAAAATAGCAAATTAGTTTTTTAAAGATAATTTCAGATTTTTCATTTTGATTCCCAGAACTTGTGATCAGATTGCACAGATTAGTCAATAAATTGATGAATGATTAAGAATTGAAAGCTTTGAACAGAGTTGGGAAATTGAGAGTAGCTAGTTCCGAATTTTTAGATGTTTTTATTTTCTTTAAAAGTGCTTCCAAGTTAATTTCTTTGATCTCAATTGAATTGATCTGCTTTTTACTCAGAAATTTTCGTTTTTATCTTCATTTTCTAAATGAAACTGAAGCTATAAGGGAAGACCGTCTTGTTCGAAAATTTTTTTTTTTACCTAAATGTGGTTTCTGATTGTTGAAGACTTTTTTTTCCAAGTTCCGGGGTCATTGACAGAATTGTGGAAAAAGTATAAAAAAAAAAAAAAAAAAAAAAAAAAAGGAGATGTAATACGTGCGATAAGAGTGCGGTCATTGTCGCCTCGAGGCTTTGCGTATTTATACATAAATAGAGAAAAGTCACTTTCTGTGACTTATGGTCTGGGAGTAAAGAATTGGAAGGGCACAAAAGCTTACGTGAAGTGAACTCGAGTTTCGCGATAAGGATTCAAAGGCAAGAGTTGTCGGAAACTAGAGTGATTGAGAAATTCCGATTCGTTTTATGAGTCATAAGGCAGATCTGAAATCTAAAAATGGACCTGTTCATTTCCTACCCTTTGACCTAAGAGAATTGTCAGTTTATGGGCTGAGTTGATTAGAATTTTTTTTACATCCACTACTACAAAATAAATTACCAGTCGTTTTTGTTTTCGGTGAATAATTTTCTTTGGAATAACGTTCCATTTATTTCAAATTCTTTATGAGTTAATTACTCTAAGATCTCTGGAACTTGAATAATGGTAGCAGTAAATTTGCTTAATGCATTTGTCAACCCAAAGTCGCTTTCTCTCTCACTTCTTATGAATTTGCTGTAGAGCAAACATGACTTATGACCTCATTTGTCCGTAAAAAGGCTTCCCGTTCATAATTTCTTCTTTGAAAGACGGAGCCGAATCTTGGGTATGGGGTTCCAACTTCCAACAACCAAAACTGGTTTCATTGCAATGGCTACCCTGACTCTTTAGACTGGCAAATATTCGCTGACGTAATACACAAGCTGTCACAGAAGTGAACCGCGAGGGCTTGATTTTTTCTTCTCAATGACCTTATCTTCCCTCCAGGATCACCGGAGGAGGCAAATGAAGCTAGAGTTTTGAGAATAGGGAGATTGAGCAAATCTGGTGGCTGTCGTCGGCAAATTGTCAAAGTGAATTTCATTTCAAAGGAGGCTACTAAACCGGGAAATCAGGAAAGTCAGGAAAATACCATAAAAAAGATTCAATTTGTCAATCATAAGTTAAAAGTTTTTTTTTAAATACGAGATATAATTTGATTGGTTCCTTGAAGTTTCTGGGAGTAGGACACGTGAAAAGTTTATCGAAACCTTTCCGGAAAGAAAGTTTTGAAGCTTCAATCAATCTGGATTGAAGGCTCATTAAAATTAAAAAGCTGTTATAATTTATAAATTCAATTGGAGGTTGAGTTTAATTTTAAAAATATTGAAATTTGATAGAGGATATTCAAAGATCTGAATAAATTTATCAATCGATCGCAACTGTTTTTTCGAACAGAGATTCTTTTTTATGACTACTTTGTGGTCTAGGCAGTCATTTTATTTCTAGGAGAATTTAAATCTTAATGCTGAAGTCTGGATAAATCATTGAAGCTGAAGTTTAAATATCTGCTCGAAAAATAGCAGTTTTATGAAAGTTTTTTTCTTGGAAAAAGCTTATTGTCGGTCATTGGAGAACTGTTTATTATTTTCTAAGGTACTCTGGCTCTTCCTCTGGGTCCGAAAATAATCCACAGCAGCTCCCCTTTTTCGAAGCGTGGAAAAGTCAACGAATTGCCTTTGCTTTCCAGTTTCCGGGATCTCATTTCGATAGTTTTAACATGTGGTGACGACACCCTGGAAATTAGTAGGATGTCAAAGTTGAAAAGATTTATTATCTTCAAAAGATCGTGATTTATTTATCGTATTTTTTAAAAATAAACTCGGCTGGTATCGGTCTTTTTGTCAGAGAAATTATCAATGCTATAATGGTTATTCCAATTCTTGATTAATCTGTCGCGTAATAATGTTGGACTTATTTTTCAACGTAAGCCCAAATCTGAATGCTGTGTTTAAAGTCCAAATACGAATATTTTCATGTTTACTTTGGATATAAATTTAAATAAGGGGCCCTTTGAAAATTGATATGTAATAATAATTTGATAATATTCTTTAAGATGTCGAACTAATTTTTTAACAAATAAAACTGACTGAGGAAAAG